>PXIH01S0009036.1:0-10902 GCA_003024985.2 Euperipatoides rowelli | reverse complement strand
AAAAATATTCTTTATTTTTTACACATATCAAAAAGTATCCCCCCCTTTTGTAGGAAACGAACTTGAACGATAGAGTCTCATGGCCTGCGGTCTATTAGACTCTACAGTCTACACACACGTAGGCTATACACTGTAGGCTATATTGAATTATCAGGATGATGAATACTCACTATCACTAGAAACATTTTAATGATGGGTCTTATTCATTCATTTGAAGTGAAATAGTACACGTTCTCACTCACCAAAATGAGTCCATCATAATAAGCCATTCAGGAATGTTTCTCCAACCTCCACTTAGGGCTCTGCCCTGGACCCAATGGGGAAAACCTCATCCCAACATAACCCATCACTTGGTGGCCCCCTTGTTTTTTTTTTTTTCCCTGGTGGCTCATACTGGCCTAGTCTGACTGATATAGGCTACTGTATAAGCCTATAGGGTCAGTTGGGGTAATTGTAAATGTTTTTTGACATTTTGATTTTAAAACTGAAATAAATACTCCATATTTCTCATTGTAAAGTTATGCAATTAGGTAACATATAGGCCTAGGTGTTCTACATACCATACTAATCTTAAAAAAATTGTTAAGACTTACCAAGAAGTTTTATAGCCTGTTTACAATTACCCCAGATGTTTACAATAATCCTATATTCTCAGGGTATTTGAAACAAGGTTTATAAGCTCTATTATAGTGACAAGCTCTTCACCAAGATGAGACCTGTTGATGGTTTCTAGAGGGGATGTGGGATTGGTGTCATGTAGGTCAAGGAGGTCCTCTGGAAATGTTTTGCGATCCCCAGAGCATATACCAGTTTTGACAAACCCAGCAACAATATTTTCATGTATCATGACATTGTCTCACACCATATTGTACTGGTCAAGCAATTCTGAAAATTCATTCTTTGTTAAACGGCTGCTGTGAAAACTCATTTTGCTCTTGCCAAATTCCACCAAAAGTCTTCCCCATTTAGTTTTAACCGGGCCAACACACACTTATCAAGTGGTTGCAACTGGTCAGTCAAATGGCTAGGAAACTGAATCAATTGGATGTGTTTCAATGCCTCTTCTATAATTCTCAAACAAATGTGACTGCAGTGTCCATCTAAAAACAAAACAGCTGTTTGATCTGGAAGCTGTTTCCTGACACAAACTTTGTTTACATGCGGACAAAAGCTTGAGAAAACCACCCGTTAAACTGGGGTTCCTCCAATCACCCATTGGTTGTTCATAGGATAACCATTATCAGGAACTCACCTACTTTGGACAGCACCACCCTTAAAACTTATAAAAGGCGGCAAGCACTTTTCCATCAGCCGTCATTCATGCTAGCACTGTCGAGTCTTGACCAGTCCTGACACTCTCATGTGCTTTGCCTTTTTCTCCTCTGGCTCTCAGTCGAGAAAGATGACTGGCAAACCCACTTTCATTGGCAATAAAATGCTGGGTTTGTCATTGAGATTATATTTATCATAAACTGCAACTAATTTCTCATAAAATTCATAAGTTATATAATGAAAGGATCTCTGGCATTTTTTCTGGCTGTTTGCCGTTGCTTAGCTTTCTTTAGTGATGTGTTGGATTTCTTCTCATAAACCCTGGTCAGTCTTCACCTGGTTTTCCATTTTTAAATGGGATAGGCAAATTGTTTCCATTGATGTACACCGCTATTAAAATTTTTAACTCTTCATTATCACAAGGATAGCCTATTTGAGGTCTTGCAATTAAACATAGCACAATGCTTTTTTCAACATCTGTTGGTAAAACTGGAGGGTGGCCAGCACCGAGGCTGTCAACACTAACCTTTCTGCCTTTGATTTGGTGATATATGACTGATTTAGGGACAATAAAATTCCTCAGCTTCCTGTATGTCCGCTACTTATTCTGAACATCGTTTAGACTTTAGAGCATTTGCCAGATCTTCTGTGGTGTAGTTTGCGCCATTTGTTTTGCATTTGTATGTTCGTGGCATCTTCAAAAGTGATCTCTAACTAGTTTACAACAAAAAATTCACACAATAAATAGGCCTTATAATTACAGAAATATTTACTGTATAGAAACTAAAGAAAGCAACTAAAACTAATACTTTTTTTTTTTTTAAATCATGACTATTTATAACTAATCAGAAGTTCTGTTTACATTTACCCCGGATATTCATAAATCTGGGGTAAATGTTAACATTCAATTATAGTATATTTTAAACAAATACATATCATTTATCACCTAAAATAATTAAATTATGAGTGTTAACTTTAATTACAGCATAAATATTTAATCAAACATAACTTCAGTAGCCTAAGCCAGATATCAGTGGATTACTTCTATGTAAAAACTTCTTCAGCTGAAAATTTCACACATGCATGTCACACAAACATTTTCCCTATTCTCAACTGCAAAATAAAATGGCAGCATTTGCTTGCATGGTCTTCTGTATTGACAGATGAAATAATTTGGCCAATGTGTAGCCTACAATATTAGCCTATTTCCTTACCAGAGATTTTCAGAGGCACTGTTTACAATTACTCCATTACCCCAACTGACCCTACTGTATTGTTCAATAAATTTTATCTGTTTATTTTTGTTGTATTTAGTGAAGATACAGTAGTTTCAGGTAGCCTACTTGTAAATAAAAACATATTTTTTAATGATTTTATTTTATACATCTTTTTCACTTATTCATGCCCTTCAGTCTATCATTTAAGTGGATAAATAATAAGAGACTGCTTTATTTTAGGTAAAATATCATGCACTACTTGCTCTGCCTAATGTTGAGATTGGAAGTTTATCTGGCTTTATATCGCCTCACTTCATTCTCATTGCTAAGAATTACACATTTTACATTTTGAGGATTTAGAAAAATGATTTTGAAATCAGTTTTATAATATAATTATTATTGTTTCTCATATTTTGGCTTGTTGCTCAAGAATAGGAAAAGATTGATCCAAATAAAATATATTTTTATTGTGTTGTCAATATTATAAGATGCAGTCAGGCTACATAAATATTTAGTTGAAAGATTTTTAACCTTTACCTGCCAATGAAATTTCTATCAGGAAGTTTACTATTTTAATGAGTCTTTGTTCTTTCTTTGGCATCATTTCCTTTTTTTTTTAAATCAAATTTAGTTGGTTTATGTTAAATGCTTTTTAAAAATAAATGGTCCCGTTCGGAAGGGGGAGGGGGTGGGAATAAGTGATGAGAAAGGTTGACTTTGTGCCTTGCTTTAAAAAAATGGTTGTTTGACAGCTTCCTTCTAATTAAAATTTTAATCATCTATTTTTAAAATTATGAGCTGTCCTAGAATTTTAATTTTTTAAACTCCCAAATTGCCAGTGGTTTGAAATGCATTACTGTATATAAAAAACGAAAACCACCTCATTAAAATTGACCATTATTTAACTTAGCCTGTGGAATATTTGTGTCACATATGGCAGAATCTATTTTTGAAAGACATGAGAAGTGTGTCTAAAACAAGGTCAAAGGATTTGAAAATATGACTAGATTTAGTGAAATGGTGATTTTGTAACACCTAATAAATATACAGTAGGCCTATTTGCGTAAACTATAGCAATTCTGTGGTAGTTGGAAACATATCTTAACCTATATTACATTTTATGGATTACCATACACATTTTCTGTATATCTTTGATGAAAGTTAAAAAAACATTCAAATGAGTAATTTGTCTATGTTCCGTTTTCTTTGCTGCACATAAAGAAAAATGAGTCATAGTAGTCTATTATGTATGACAGATGGAAGAATAACGTGCAGCACAGCCATTAAAATAACGCACCACTGAAAGACAGAGACTGGAGCTTATAACACAAGAGAATGATTCAAAACTATTAGATGGCATAGCTGCATCCGCCACGATTCCACTTCACGGTTCCGCAGCCATCATACTAGACATAACGTAATGCTGAAAACCCTTTTTTTTTTACAGTTTTAATATTTTATTGCAGTCCTAACCTTACCCTGAACCCTAACTCCAACTAAGTGTGAAATCCACTATGCCCCAACCCTAGGATAATCAAGAGTATTTTTAACTAGAGCAATGCTATGTATATGGTGGCCATCTTGGTGGAACTGTAAAGTGGAATTTAGCCCTGGATCCAAAACATTTAATTTTCATAGGTTAAAGCCAAACCATAATTAAGAACATTGAAGAAACAGCAATAGTTGGGCAAGGGTATCAGTTATAGCAATGATGATGTTTCATTCCCTGCACTTTCACATTATGCTACAAGCACTTCATATAAAAAAAATGAGTACTTACATGGCCATCTGGCCGATCTTGATATGGATTAGTTTGCTATTGGTGATACATGATAAGATGAAGGTTGAGTCACGAATGACCCTGATAAAAGCACATTAGGTTGCTTTATTCGAGCCCACATAAAGGTGATGACACTTGGTACTAATATAAAAAATGTCTCGGTTTCATGATCGAGCGGATTCATGTTCACTTGATAAACCGAAGGCATATTCTGGGGTGTACAGGTTCAAGCCCCGGCTAGAGCAGTTATGGAACGTTTTTTCCCCTAGCTGTAACAGCTTGCTTTGGGTTTTTCCAAGTACGCTGCTCTTGTTAACATCAAAAGTAACCCGTTTTAATCATTTATTATCAATTATTGTCAATTATTATTTAAAAGTGAATTAAAAAAAATACATTTCTTCTCCCTTTGGAGGGGAAATTTATTTTTAAAAATAATATAAATAAATATTGAGTCGCCAGGGTTTAAGCTCGGTTTGAAAATGGAGTAGCATTTTGGCTAATTGCGTAAAAAAACTTGTAGCAAATAGAGGTGTTACTAACAAAAAACAAAAAAATATATCTGGAAGTCAACGGCTCAAAATAGCGCACAAAAATGAGCAAACCCTGCTGGTATGTTTTAAGATGTCAAGATAGGGCCTACCCCTTTTCAAATTTACAGGGCCCATTTTATATTTTATAATGTTACATTCCTTAACTTACTAGTAGCAATATATTGACTTGTTGAAGCAAAATTTTGACGTTTAAAAAAAAACTGGCTTGAAAAAAATATAAAAATATTTAAAAAAGTTAAAATCTTAAATGAATGTTAAGATTACACAATGCATTGGCTAGGTCTATCATTGATAAAACTATTAAAAGGACTTGAGTCATGAGCACACATGGAGGAATAAATATGCAATTGATTGAATGGCTCAATGTGTAGGCTAGAGAAAATGTGCTATGGATGTGTGAAAAGTAGCACTATGGGTTGAAAACCTTTCCACACGGATTATTAGAAAACAATCAATTTGGCAATGTTAGAAGATTATTTCTTAGCACTGGATAGATCGGCAGCCTTTTTTTTTTTTTTTTTTTTTTACAGTCCCTACCTTCTCCACAATGTTGATCCTACTCCAATTAGTTGAAATAATAGCTCTACCTCAAGCGTACTGGAATTTAACCAAAATTAATAAATAGAATATGCTTAATCATTTTTGATAATTTTTTTACATTATTTCCTTCAGCTCAACCGTTAACCAACAATCGTTTTTTTTTTAATAATCTGTGCAGAAAAGTTTTCTATGCCGACAATTTTTGATTTTTTATGGATTGATGTTGTGTTAGGCTATTGTTCTTAGGCCAATACAGCCTACCGTAGAATACTGATGAAGTGAGCAAGTAAACTTTACATTCATTCGGCAAAAAAGGGAATGGCACTCTTGTATAGTGCCTGATAGTAAACCTTAGATTTACTACAATGCATTGCAAAACGGCTCAAGTGCACTTCTTCGGTTAGAATCAGAATTCTTTAAAATAAGTGCACCGTTTTTCAAAACGGCGCACTTAATTTGTTGCATGAAAACACTCTCCTGAATCTTAGACGAGATAAAAACTAGGGGGCGTAGTTGTATGGCCTAGTTTGAAATTTTTTTCAGAGTGATCAAGAACTGTGTGTGGTGATGACACACTTGTTTGTCGATGGTGCATATTGCCTAATTTTGGCCGAGGAATAGGGGTGGGGGTACCCGATTACAGCATTCTACAGTAAGAGAAAAATATTTGAAATATAAAAAGTATTTTTGATAGACTATTTTATTACCCTGCTGCACTTTTATTTCCATGATACTGCACTTACTAATATTTTTTTTTATGATAAAAATAATTTCAGAATTATTTTTCATGTCAAAGGAATGGTCGTTATATTAGCCTAATATTAATTTTAAAGTGCATTAATTAAATACATTTTAATGGTCTCATTTTAACATATCCAAATCTAGTGTTTGAACTTAAATCCTGAAAGGAATGAAAATTTCAATCATTCCCCCAGAAAAAGCTTAGATTCCAGGCATAGGATATACATCATTAGCATCTGTATACTTTTAAGTGCTTGGCAGGTAACATGTGGCAACTGTAAAAGCTCAAGGCCACCAAGGGATTGATCCTAAGATTTAAATTATGAGAGGGTGGGGATATTAAGAAATACAGTATGACATTTAAAATTAATTAAATTTAGCTGCCATTGCAATTTGTTTAAAAATGCAAAAGTAGAAATAAACCTAATGAAATTTTAAACAAACTAAATTGTAAAAGACAATTTAGCCATAGGGGACTAAAATTCCCCTATGGTTAAGTTGAAATTAATCTTTTTCTTTCAATCTGATTTCAAAGCATAGGTAGATAATTGGATTTGATTAAAAATAAAATAATGCTGTTAAGTCATAAAATATGTTTATAAAATAATAGATCTGTAAAAAAAAAGTTAAATTATTTGCATACATTATGTAAAAAGACTTATGCTGCATATTATATAAAATTATGTTATAACAGAATTTTATATAATATGTAGCCTAGCATAAGTCTTTTTTTCATTGTTTTTCTGAAATAGTCTAAAGTAGTCTACATAATCAGCCATTCCATATGAGCCGGGTGTGAATTCACACACTTAAAGTGCATTATCAACTGCTTATAACAACAGTTAAATTGTTTTATTTGTACCTTAAATTAAGTCATGTTTAATTTATTATTTCTTCACATTCGATCAAATAAGTTAATTAAGATAAAACTTTATTGAGCTGTTTTCAAATAAACCAAGATGAATGTTGACATCAGGATGACAGTGTTGTTTTTAATTTCCCATAATTACTAGCGAAATAATGTCCTAGTATGCAAAACTTTGGAGATTGGCTCAAGCAGACCGCATTGGAAATACAGCACAATACTGTAAGAATAAAATATCTATTAGACAATAATAATGCATTAGGCCTATATTTTTAGACATTAAAATGAGATATTACCATAATGTTTCAATGATTGAAAACATTAGCTTACAATCAGAGGCCTCACTAGAATTTTTTTAAAGGGATATAAAAAAACCCTAGCCTAAAATCAGAAGGTTTTTATTTATTTTTAGGAGTGAAGTTGAGTAACAATATTGCTTTAACAATAATACACTTTGATTAAAATAAAAAAATCAATAAGTTACTGTTTATCAGCCTTCCCTTCCAGACACGCACACACATATCCTAATCAGGGCTCCCGGACTGGAAATCTAGGCGAGGCCTGCTACCGCTTCCTTATATTTTTGATAATTTTTTTTTTTTTGAAGGGTGGGCTGTTAGAACAGTTAGGTGGTGTTATGAGACTTTTTTTCTTTTTTGATAAGCTTTTTTTTTTTTTTTTCTGTCAAGTACGTGTACTCATAACTATTTAGTATCTTATGTAGTTTGGTAATCCAAGCCCCCCCCCCCTGGCCTTGGCCTTAACCAACCTTGTGAGGGCCTATTGTATATTCAAAATATTAAAAAATAATACCAATTTTTATTGAATTTCAAGGATTATTTCATTCACACTATATAATCGTTAAAAATTAAATATTTTTACGTGCAATTTTCTCTTGAAATACAGTATAAATTTGTTTATTTTTTATAAAATAAGTCGTCTTTTAGCAAAGAAAAAAATTAATTTAACTTTGTTTTTAACAAAGAGATGGAAAAACACATGATTCTAGGTGTTGTGGAATATACCTAGAATACAGGGGCGGACTGGCCCACCCTGCCAATGCAGGATGGGCCCTCTGACTCTTGTGGCCCCCACTGCGGGGAATAAATGTGCAAATCTGGTCACCCTAACCTAAAAAGGAAGAATTGAGCCCCAGACTGAAGTATGTTCAAAGTGATTAGTAGGCTATATGATAAACAAATAAATTATTGTAGAAGTGATATTCATATTATTATCTGGGTTGTTTTTTCTTCGGGAAAGTAAATTATTTATCTGTAGAAAAAAATTGAGGTAAGAATAATACATTAGGCCTCCTACTATCATTACAAAAAATATTTGGATTGTCAATGTTGTCTTGGGTGCTATCAGAATTGGACCTTTCAGTAATTCTGGCATGTAAGAAAGTCAGTCATCAAATTAATCATGATTGAAGGGATAAATTGCTGTTTTTTAAAACCTGATATATTGTTTGCTGGAGTAGGCTAAAAGGGTAAAGGCCTTTGTTCTTGACTAATTTTGAAAGATGAAGTTAACATAAAGGTTAAATGTACATTATTAGCCTATGTCTAATTAGGATTAAGATATCATTAAAATCAAATTATATATTTAGAAATAAGATTCATCATAATTTTTTTTTCTTAACTACTTTTTATTGATTTTAGCTAGACTATATCATTTAAGGTATTTTTTTAACTGTTATTTTGGTTATTCTATTTTAATATTGACCAGTTAAGTTGCAAAATAAGCTTTGCGCCATAAGCTTAAATTTAAGAAAATTAAGCAAAAAAATGTCAAACTACTGGGGATAATAAGCTACAGTGTATCACTACTCCCTATCTTCTCTGTATCAAATCTCCCATATAGCCTACACGTAGCTATTTAAAACTGATATTTTTTTTATAAAATAAATAAAATATTGTATTGAAGTTTTTATAGTTTGAAAAATACTGCTGTACCATTACCCATTTTCAAACAATTAACATTTTTTTAATGTTTTTAACAGGGGAAAAATGCAATCCTGCTACAGACTTGTGTGTTTGTGTTATTTGACAATAGACTTTTAAAAAAGGACCTTCATTAGAAGATCTAGCTAACATTAGGCTTTTTAGTTTTTTTTTTTTTTTTTTTTAATATTTTGATTATACTCACTTTATATTTGTGAAATGAGGTTTCAAAATGACAATCTACTCCATTTTTCTCTGATCCTACTGACTACTGTAGTAGTTAGTAGGATCAGATAGTTCCAAAATGTTCCTGTATTTGAAGGAACCGATCAACTAGGTCCCCACTATGGATCTAAATCTTTATTTCCAACATTTTTTTAAAATTTCCCGGGACGGGACGTAGAAGAAATAGGCTAATTTTAAATCTCCGACAATGATATATTTTGGAATAATGAAGCCTTACACTTGTGACTTTTATCAAGAAATTCTCAATAAATGTTAATTTTTATTATTTGACATGTCTTAAATTTTTTCTTCTATTTTAGTATTTAAACATTTTATCAAGTGTTGTAATCATTAGAAATCTCACTCTTTTCAAGAGACATTTATTTTNAAAAAAAATTCTTATTTTATTGAGGGGAGGGGATTATATTCCAATAACTTGGAAAGTTAAAAATGATGTACAGCTGAGTACAGTAATTATTTTTATCATGATGCAAAGAATATAAGCTTTCAGAATTGATAATTCTGGCAATTAAATACACTTTTAAAAGCTTTTCCTGGTCATTTATTTAAAGTGTATTCTCGTTAATAAAAAAAAAAAAGAAAAAAAAGCTGATAAAGTGCATTTTCTATTTTAGAAGAATAAAAAAAAAACGTTGAGACAGTTTAAAAAAATAAATGTTCTAAATTTAAGATACTGGTACTGTGTAGCCTTTTAAATCTTTTTTTTTTTAATAGTAGACTAAGCAGAGATTCCTTAAAATTTTAAATTCTTTAAATTTTTGACTAAATACTTGAATTATTTTTTAAAAAAAAGTTAAATATATACTGTTTACAGTAGGTAATTGTGTTCCACAGACTTGTTCACATTCAAAGGAAATATACTCAGGGTTTAAGCTGCCACTAATTTTTCTCAGCTTAATTAGCCAAAATGCTATTTATGTACCGTACTACAAATTACCACTTTAATAATGAAAATTTCGGTATTAATATTTATTTTGCTATGAACTATGGATGAAATGAATATTCGATTATTATTCGGCCAGGTTTCATAGTATTCGGCCATTTATGATCTGTATTCGGCCGAATATTAGTCATCTCCCTGAATATATTAAACAAGTGGGGAAGGGAGTTTATCCCTAAATTAATGTTAGAAAATAAGGTGAGGTCCTGTAGCATTTTAGAAAATCAAATTCCAACAAAAACATATACACTTTAATGAATGCATCAGGAGGAGACACACTAGCATTTTATTATGAATGCATTGCATCATACGAGATTCAGGGGAAGTAAGGCCGGTTATTATTCAGTTTAAAAAAAGAGAAAAATAATCTGTATTATTATATTTGTGCCCTGAAATTTACAAATTCATTATAAAACTGCCATAGTCTTTTTTTTTTTTTTTTTTATCTTCAAGTAATTATTTTGAATAGAATACTGTAACAATCTATTATTTTATGAGAACTGCTAATTGCTTCAAGAAGGTGACCTTATTGTGTTGGGAGAAGAAAAAAAAAGATTTTTCTCTCCCCTATGGCATTGCTTAAAATCGAACATCTTTAAAGATTGTCAATAGATTGTTTTGACTAATAAAATAAATAGGATAGATATTCTGTCGAATATTCGGTAATCGGACTTTGTTAACATTTAGCTGAATATTCAGTATCCGGCCAAAATGAATATTCATTTCATCAATACAAATACAAATATGATGGACAACAACAGACTATAGTCCAACGAGGTTGTCCCTAGTCCTAATCTAATTTTTTTT
>PXIH01S0009034.1:16883-27955 GCA_003024985.2 Euperipatoides rowelli | reverse complement strand
TGCAAGGGCATTTGCAGAAAAAAAATTCAGGGAGGTTGGGCGAAAAAAATATATTTTGCTTGTAATATTTTGATAAGCTTTATTTTTTGTATTGACATTTAGATTACCATTAATTGATATTTCACCCATGTAATATTATTAAAGATGGTTAACTTTATATTAAATACTGACATTTTTCGTTCATCTCAAGATAATACAATGAATGTATAACTAAATAAATGGCCTTAATCCCTGGAGACATGATTGGCCCAATTCAAGACAGCAATCAGGAGTACATTAGAGCATAGGGCGTTAAGAATCCCCAGATTAATCTATCTTGTCATACAATGCTGACCCTATGTATATAGAATTGTCAAAGTAAATTTACAAGAGATAGAAGAATAACTATGTAAAATTAAGTAGGTGGATGGAGATACAAAGGTGAGGAACAAATTGAATAGGCCTACAACAAAAATGTGACAATTCAGTATGAGAATTTTATCATGGCTTGAGGAATGATAGAGGAGATAGAATCATAGAATGTTGAGAGAATAATAATTTGTTCATCATGAATTCATTTTTCAAAACGCACCAAACAGGAAATTGACTTGGAGGGGACCAAACGGAGAGAAGAATTAAATTCATTACATACTTGTTAATAAGAAGATAGTGCAAGATATCTCAATGCTCAACCTATTCAAAACAGGCAGTGATCACTTGCTAGTAAGGACCATTCTAAATCCAGCACTTGAAAGGTGTATACTTGTCAAAAGGAAGTTTCAGTCAAATGATGTGGAGAACCTAAGCAAGCACACACACAAGTTTCAGTTAGAACTCAAAAACAGATTCAGCACATTACTAGAGGAAGTACAGAATCTGGAAGAAATCAATTTTAGAATCAAAAAATATCTTAGATGCTGCTAAAAGTATTGCTGGCACAAAAGACAATAAACCTGATAACAAATAACACAAGACACTAAAAATGTAATGAAAAAGTGACATGAAATGAAAATCAAGGAAGATCAAGTCCAAAATTGAATATGTTGAGCTCTATAAACATAATGAAGATGCATTACAAAGCATATACAATCATTCAACTGTGATTTGGTCAAGAAAACAATTATTGCTGAAAGGAAAAATTTGAAGAAACTAAACAAAGGTTAATGATTGGGTAAGATCTAATAATAGTAATAAAAGAAAAAATGTTAGTACCATTATTAGAAGAAAGAATTTCTTGTCGACAGAGTTGAAGAATTTTACAAGGCACAATATCATGATGAATTGATTAATGCAAACATTAAAGAAGAAGACCAAAAAGAAGACATAAATAATTTGATTGAAACAATGATTGATAAATCACATGCTCTCACAGAAAAAGTGAAGTATGCAATGAAACATATAAGAAAGAAAAGGCACCAGAAAAAGAAAGTAACAATTGCTATTATAAAAGCTGGTAGTGAAGAACTAGAAATAACACTCACTCAGTGTTTTACAGAATACTTAAAACAAAGAAATTTACTAATTGGATGCAGTAATACTGTCTTAATATTGTACTGAAGACCTTAAAACCCACAGACCTATAAGCTTGTTACCAGTCATATATAAAATTTTCACCAAGGTTCTGACAAATAGATTGCAAAAAAGAATTGGATGAGGCTCAATCAAAAGAACATGCTGACTTCAGTAGTAGATTTAGCACCAAGGACCACCTGCAAATATTACAAGAAGTCATTCAAAGATGCAATGAATATGAACTTCCACTTTAATAGGATTTGTTGACTATGAAAAAGCCTTTTATTCAATATATACTCAATTTGTATTAGATGCCCTAAAGACAAGCTATTAGTAAAGTATATATTGATTTTATCAACAATATGTATAAGAAGACATCCACAGTGAAACTACATAAAAATACCAACAAGATCCGAATCCAAAGAGGAGTTTGTAAAGCTGACATAACTCTCCAAAGTTATTTACAGCTACACTTGAATTAGTCTAGAAGTATAGATTGGGAAAATACTGGATTATGGATAAATGGAGACTATTTGAACCATCTCTGTTTTGGTGATGATATTGTCATACTTGCTTCCAGTTTAGAAGATTTAAAGAAATAGATCACTGACATAATGTAATGCTAGCTCAAAATCTGACATGAAAATGAATCTAGAAAATATCAAAGTGATGTTAAAAAATATGTGCAATCTTAAGTGATTGAAGTGAATGATATCATAATTGAAGAGGCAACAAACTTGTAAGCTGATAGCCCCATAGACTCTAAGAGTCTATGGAGCTATCGGTTTACAAGTTTGGGAAAGGGAATTAATTTTCCAGGAGGATAATGATCCACAAAACACTTCCAAGCTAGTAAAAAAAACTGATTAGCTAACCCTGAATATAAGCTACATGAAAGAAGGAAAATAACTAAATTTACAGTCCTAGAATGGCCAAGTCCATCTCCAGATCTTAATCCAAATGAGAATTAGTGGTCTATCTTAAATGGACATAGGAACAAACTTAGTAAAACTCCTTCAAATTCTAGAGATTTGATGGCCAGTTTACAACCTGCATGGGAGAAGATAAACCATGACACCATTCTAAAGCTGATTGAATCCATGATAAAATGATGGCAAGCAGTCTCAAGGCCTACAAGAAGGTAATATTGTATTTTTCATGTCTGCCTTTATCCTTATTGCGTCATTTCCTCTTTAAGTAGTTTGTGAAATTCAATATCTCATGCTCTTTCTCTTTTACTTTGTGCACCCTCCTTTAAAGTTACTGCATTATTTTATACAATAATTCTTCTACATAATATTAACCTAGTTATCATCATAAGCTCTAAGATATGTACTGTGGTCTGGTTCAAGAACCACAGGTCTGACCCAAAATATCAAATCCTTTCTTTCATGAAAGATGTCTGACTAGGGAGATTTTCATTCTTAGGCTCCAATAAAGAAAGCTTTGATTGAGTAATGGATCTTCTGGGAGACAGACAAAAATAAAGTAGATGGCTGCCTTTCTGTAAAAGATTCAAGAAACTTGTTAAAAACACTAATAGAATTTGTGATTGAAATACCTTGTAAATAATAATAAAATATGAGAATAAAATTCCCTCTCTGGAAAGGAAATTCATTTTAAAAAAAATATCAAGCAAGTGAAATTTAAGTTTTTGTTGTACAAGTTCAAGGATTTTATGCTTTATTTTCAGTCAAGTACTGCATCAGTGAGATTTAGTCTGCATACTGCACAATCAATGTTCAAATCTATGTGCCTTCCTTCAGGATATCAGTCACCAATATTACATCATTGGAATTTAACTTTTTTTTTCTTACACTAAGTACTTTTTAGGACTCTCAAAATGTCAGAAAATATTAATAAAATTGTTTGTATGCTTTGTGTCATGTTTATGTGCCATGTTTGTTATTTTAACACATGCTTTATAGGCTAAGTCTTATTTTATTACCAAAAATTTGACCATACATTTTGTTGCACTATGCACACAGCCCACCAAAGTTTTCAAATTATTTAATATTGCCTCTCAAAGAATACTATAACTGATGTTTGACAAAGTTCCTCCCTACCACTTTAACCTTTGTTTCAGGTCTGAACCATTTTCTCTTAAAATTTATGGCTACCAATTTATTTTATTTTTATTTTATTTATCATCAGGTTATAATAAGCAAAGCTTTTCAATCCTATAATACAATCATATCAAAGTATAGTATAGTACAGGCCAATTAGGAATATGTTGAGTTATTTTTTTTATAAAGATAATGTCACCCCTTAACATATATTTTAATAAGACACAAACAAATAATACATACATCTTGACATAAGATATCAAACACGATTACCCAATATCTACCCACCACATAGATATCAGGTCACACAAAGAAAGAAAAAAAAGAAATAAATCACAAAAATAATAAGTTACTTAATCACAAAAGCCCACATTTTAACATTGGCCCATTTCTTTATAAAAATATCAAAAGGCAACAAAGATGAATCCACACCAAATAATTTCCTAATCTGAAGCAAAAAAAATTTTTTTGGTCTAACCTTCATATTCTGAAAAAACATAAGATTTCGGATTTTTCAAATGACAAATGCTGTATAAAAAATTAACCAGCCTACATCTCTCAGCTGCCAAGAGACCAAAATTAATGTTAATACATTAGAGTTCGAAAAGCTATAATGTACAGCCTGGTCAATCATTACCTGCAATTCGGAAAAATAATGGCAATAAAAAAACCCGATGGTGGATATCATCCGTGTGCTGACAAAAAACACATTGAGTGCTAACATTCAAAGAATATCTCTAGACCAGTCGTTCATTAGTAAAATGCGCACAATGTATTGTTTTATAAGCAAAATAATTTAAATTTGGTGGTATCAACAGAGACTTAAAATACTTATAAACATAACCCCACAATGATAAAACAGGGTCAGGCCTAAAATCAATCAACTTATGTTCCAGATACATTCTATGAGTACATTAAAGCATAATCTAAACATTAAACTCATCCATCAAAAGCCCATACGCGGTCTTTAAGTGATCCAACTGATGATTACGAGGAAAGGGGGGAGGCGTATCCGTCTGTTCCACTGGCTGACCAGGTACAATTTGATCAAAATATTCCACATACTTTATCCATGCATTGGATTTAACAGTCAGCATAAATGTAGAAAGATTATAGAGACCAATACCCCCATCCTCACAGGCAACATCAGCTTACTCTTACCAATTGTGACCAACTTAGTCCGCCACAATATCAAATTACACAAGGAATGCATCTTATTAATAAACTTCTAGGTAAATTTAACATGAGGTATGCAAAAGTTAATTTTGGGAAACACAAAAGAATTAATAATATTAATACGAGCTTTGATAGAAATATATTTACATTGAATTTTTTAACAATGAGAGAAGTCTGTTCAATAATCTGATTCTGCACCACAGTTCTCATATGACTCCAATAAAAGGAAACGGTAGTCCCAAAATCTTTGCAGGCTTTTCCTTTGAAAATCTATCCATTATGACATATTTATAAGGTAGCCAAACAACAGTCTTACTCTTATTAAATATCGACCCAGTCCTCTCAGAAAAAGCAGCAATAATTCTAAAAACATATGAAACACTCTTCTTATTTTTTAACATAATCGTCACATCATCCACATACGAAAATGCAATAATAATAATAGTATTATCATTGCCAAACCCCAACATTGTTTCATTGATCTGATAAGATTATCCAAATAAACTGCAAACAGATTCATACTAAGGGGTGACCCCTGGGTAATACTATTTTTTAACACCAACCCATCATATAACAAATTATTATATTTCAAAAAAACTCTTTTGTTAGTAACATAATTGATTATACCCCTAAGATTCGATGCTCCAAATAATTTAAACAAACATGATACCAAATACCTATGATTAACATTATCGTAAGCTTTGGAAACATCTAAAAATATGATCACTGCATTCTCAAGTTTGTTAGTCTTGATGTGAAAAATTGCCTGTTGGAACAATAACAATGCCGAATGAATATTTCTACCTTTTAATGAAAAGTGAAACCTGGACAGCATTGTAGGCAATACCTCAGCTAGTATATCATTTAAAATTTTAGCATACATTTTTGAGTCAAAATCCTGGATGTTAATTGGTCTATAATCATTTAACGATACATTGGATACAGCACAAATATTTTTTTTTGAAAAAAAAATAGTATAAGACGAGATAAACGGCACATAATAAAACAATTGTGAAATCAATAAATGTTAGTACCATTATTAGAAGAAAGAATTTCTTGTTGAAAGAGTTGAAGAATTTTACAAGGCACAATATCATATTGAATTGATTAATGCAAACATTAAAGAAGAAGACCAAAAAGAAGACAAAAATAATTTGATTGAAACAATGATTGATAAATCACATATACTAACAGAAAAAGTNAAGTATGTAATGAAACATATAAGAAAGAAAAGGCACCAGGAAAAGAAAGTAACAATTGCTATTATAAAAGCTGGTAGTGAAGAACTAGAAATAACACTCACTCAATGTTTTACAGAATCTTAAAACAAAGAAATTTACCAATTGGATGCAGTAATAATGTCTTAATATTGTACTGAAGACCTTAAAACCCACAGACCTATAAGCTTGTTAACAGTCATATATAAAATTTTCACCAAGGTTCTGACAAATAGATTGCAAAAAAAAAAAAAATTGGATGAGGCTCAATCAAAAGAACATGCTAACTTCAGTAGTAGATTTAGCACCAAGGACCACCTGCAAATATTACAAGAAGTCATTCAAAGATGGAATGAATATGAACTTCCACTTTAATAGGACTTGTTGACTATAAATGTACTTTGGCACAAACAAATGTTCAAACAATTTAAACAAATCAAATGATATCAAATCAGGCCCGGGGGAACTCTTTTTGTTCAACGACTCAATGTACCATACCAACAATTAATTTTGTATCCATAACAAAATTGATTTAATTAACACATGAATCAATATCAAACTGAAAATCACCATCTCTAATGCAGAATGACCATTATTATCATCATATAGCACATATAGATGTGTTAAAATAGCCTGAATCAAACTTGACTCTTTTGTCAACTAATAGATTACTAAAACTTGCTGCTTTATGTTTATTGAACAATCTATCTTTGAAAGATACACCAATTAATTATGTGAAGCAATTAACTGCCTTCTAAATATAATGTTATGCACAGCCTCCTTTTGAGCCATAAGCACAGGCAGCTCCTTTTTACACTTAAAAAAAAAACGGAATAGCTGCACCATTAATATTCTGCAAAACATCTATAAACCCTTGCACCCTGAAAATATCCCTATGTAACTTATCTCTAAAAGAATAACTAGCTTGCAATAATATTTCAGAAAACCTCTGCTTAAAAATACACCAATCTACCAATGATATATTATCCCTAAACAAATACCTATTGTAATCAATATATATTAATGACATTTGATTAACATTAAACCAAAATGCAGGCTGGATAAATGGGTGCCTCTGAACAAATATTTGAGTAATGACATCCCTCCCATGAGAATTCCTATAGAACTCTACCATAACTGCACCATGATCAGAAAACCCAACCGGCTTAACCTCATAACTATTCATATAAAAATTAACCTGTTTAAATAAAACATAATCCAGCCTGTTTGACGTGGTAGAATAATGAGTGGGAAGTGACCCAATTGTTTTATAAGAGCAGCATCCTTTATATCCCTCATACTAAAAATTGATTAAACTCATAAAGATGCTCCAAACACACAGTATTAAAGTCGCCAGTAATAATTACATTACAATCAGCACCAGGTATATGAGAAATTAATTCCCTAGATAGTGCTCTATTTAAACAGAGATTATTTGGTGCATAATAATTAACAAGGACATAGCTCTGCCTATGCATATAAAATTGAATCACCAGCATCCTGTCAGTTTTCCTAATAATGTTAATGTCAACAACACTGCAAGAGCTTTATCAATGAGTATGGCCACCCCTCTCTTTGCTGTATGCACACCACACCAAAAAAACAACAACATGAAAATTCCTTTCAAATACACCATACGTACATATGGCATCAACTTTGACCTTTGTTTCTTTCAGGACAACTATTTCAATATTATTCCTCAACAAGAAATTATTAATCCTCATTTTATTTAAATATTGATTACATCCTTTAACATTCAAGGACAAAATTTTAAAAGAATTAGGTGGACCAGTCATTGTATATTATAAATAGTTGTTGGCCATATATTAGCCCACAAGCCGTAAGACATTGTATACTCAACCGAAAGTGTATGAACCACATAACATTAAACATTGGTTTACATTGGTCACTAATGTGAAAATAGACAAATATTGCATCCAAACATATATTCGAATCATACCGTACACACTTAAATAAATATTATACACACTTAAGTTAAATAGAATCACTCTTCTATCAAAAAAAAAAAAAAAAAAAACAAGCAAAAAACATACACTAAACCTAATCCATCTGGCTATATAGCAGCTAAATCGCCCCATCCATCCCCCACAGCATCTCAATACAGAGACACCACCAACAAAATAACATACATACCCCTGTAGTATCAACAAACTTATTCCACCCGCCACTACCATTAGGCTAAGAAGTCCTTCACTTCTATCAGTCGCCATCATAACAGAGTATAGGCTACCATCACTTGGGATCTGGTAAATTAGTCTGCAGCCCATGTAATAATATCACAGCTTGCATATCCAGCTCAGTTTGGCCATAGTTAGATAAATTACCATGACTTGTTTCTGCCCTAAATCTTTTAGACTTATCCACCATACTAGAAAGCTCTTCCCCTGAACCAACCACAGTAGAGGGAGAATCATCCAAAAGCAATGCAGAATCACCAAAAATACTTTCAATGACTTTCTTAAGCAGACTCGTCTAAGGAATACCAACCAAGGATCCATCTTGTGAAGGCTGTGTAAAAGAACCAATGCCCCCGAAGCAAGGCATGCCTATAACTCTGCTTACAAGCATGCTCTTTCAAACATAATGCTTTACACCTAGAACACCACTAAAGTGGACAAAGGGCAGCAATATGGCTATCCGCACATCTAAAACAAATTTGCTTCCGCAATCTTGTCTGCACCCATCCACATAACCCACCTGTGGATTCGATAGCGTAAGGCAAATCTTCAATAGTAATGTCTTTACCAAGTGCAAACATAATAAAAATGGGCTTAGTAGCAATCATCTTTTTATCCTTAATATTAAGCTTAGTAGGCTTTAAAGATAACACTTCACCAAACAGCATAAACACTTGAGCTATATCCTTCATCACAATTTTTACCGGCATCCATAGAATAGTAATATCGACAATATAAAGTGAGGATAGACTATTAGCAAAAATAACAAAAGACTCACCCAACTTCTCGAATTGGGCACAAAAATTTAGACAATGCAGCATTATTTTCAAAATCAATAAAGTTGTAAAAACTGTTGTCCAATTTGTTATATTATGCCAGCACTTGCACCAAGTCCAAAGCATGAAGTACCTCAACCAAATGAGCGAACTGCAACTGCTGTTGCTTAAAGTTAGTGTCAAGTATTACAAACACCGTTGACGTGTCTTAAACCAAAGCTGCATATTTTCTGAAGTTTATCATTACTTTTTCTCTATAATTAATTTCAGCTTGAACGAAACTTGCTTGAGCCATACTTCCACAGACAAAAAAACTACCACAGCTTCACAATAAATAAACTGTTCCGATTTTCAAAGCCTAGGTAACATTCAGCGTACTCCAAAGAATTGACTCTACACTCGCAACAAACATTTACAGCATCTCTACTAGCATAAAAATTGTTAGAACTCAACAAAAACTGTACGATACTAAAAAAATAAATACATATAATCCAATAACCGCTCTACAATGTAAAGCATAAGGCGAGATTTCCAAGGCAGAGTGGAAGACGATGTACGTCACACTAATGCTCATGGGAAAGTGGAAAATGTTAGTTATATCCAAAATATTAGTTAAAACAAAAATACATAGTAAATCGTATACAAGTACATAACAATAAAATCTAAAAAAAAAAAACATTATAATATCATCAAAATTCTAGAAAAAAAAAAAAAATATTTATATCTAAGACATATTAGTGAAGTAGCTCAGCTTAAACAAATACTCATCCAATTTCAACTTAAAGGAGTTAAATGAAGACACCTCAACTAATTCGTCAGGAAGAGAATTCCATGCATTGATAACTCTATTACTGAAGAAATGGGCGCTATTTTAAGGTTTAGAAAATGGTTTAATTTTGAAATTGTGGCCTCTAGTAATAGAATCGGTATTGAAAGTGAATAAATTTCATCTATTATTTTCTATAATAATGTATTTGTAGTATTGAATGAAGTCTCTCCTGTGTAACTTTGCTGAGGCGACATAATTTTAAATAATCTTTATTGATCAAGTATATTTAAATAACTAAGTAGTTTAAGTGAGTTAATTCGTTTAGTATATTTCCTAAATAATTTATTAAGTTTATAGAAATCAGTTATATTGTGACAATAATATATCGAGTGACAATAGTCTAGGTTATTTTTGATGTAAGTTTTGTATATAGATGAAAATAGGGAAATTGGCATTACTGGAAAAATCCAAAACATGTATGCAAATCTCTGTGAAATTTTTTTTAATAAAATTTCTACATGAGATGTAAAATTGGAATGATTGAATCTATAATCAAAAGTAATGCATAAGTCCCGTACTGTATTAACGTTTTTTATTATATTATTATCTAATTTAATATCTACGTCTATATTCTTAAAGCCACATATTGGGTTTTAGCATAGTTAACAAAGGGGTGATTAAAACCAAGCCAGCTCCCAATTTTGTCTAAATCATCTTATAATATAAGGTCTCTATTATTGTTCAGTTGACGAATAAGTTTTATATTGTCCGCATATAGGATTATATGGGAATTTATGTCTCTAGGAAGGTCAGATATAAATAAGTTGAAAAGAGTGGCTGCAAGGGTAGTTCCTTCCTATTTCATATTTCATAGAGACACAACTCTCAATAGATACTTGGTTGTACGACCAATTAAGAATCGATTTATATATCCATGATATAATGGATATATAGATACTTAATTCCCCAAAACTGCCAGTTTATTGCATAGCAAGACAGGATTAATATAATCTAAAACCTTAGATAGATCTATATAGACTCCTATAGTGGGATTATTATTCTCTCTTGCTCTTGTGATATCACTAAGAGTAAACATTAAGTTGTCAAGACAACCCAAGCCCTCTCTAAAACCAAACTGGGATTCCGGTAATAAATTATATTTTTTAATATCATCATTCAATCTGATTAGAATAATTCTCTCCGCTATCTTACAAATCATACTGGTAAGGGATATGGGTCTATAACTGTCCAAGCATGATCTGTTTCTCTTCATGATTTTGTTTAGTAATCATGACAAAAATAGCAAAACTTAACCAATTTTAAAATATTTGTCACAGGTTTAAAGCTAAATAATTATATTTTTAAAAAATCATCAAGGT
>PXIH01S0009029.1:0-10112 GCA_003024985.2 Euperipatoides rowelli | reverse complement strand
GATCTGTTGATCAAATCAGTGACGGGTTCCAAGAGTTCAACACTGAATTCTCTAAATATGAAGTTTGGTATGTTATCTGGTGCTGTCGTCATATTCATCTTTGGATAGACAGGAATAATATACCATCTATTCAGGATTATTATTTATTTATAACAGACAGGAATAATATACTGTCGTTATTAGTTAGAAATGTTATTACAAATATTATAGGCTAATAGCAATCTTTATTGTAACAATAATGATTTAGATGTAGTATACATATAACAAGCTGGAAATACAGTTCTCTCAGAGGTGTAATTACAGGGTTATTATAATGCGCATTGCACAGGAACATTAGTTGAGGACGTCCAGTCATTGGCTCATTGCATTCAATTGACTATAAAAGGGCAATCGATTATTATTCAACGAGAATTTGTAGATTTCTGCAAAATTAACAATTCTCGGGAAATTCAAACTTTGTTAAATATTAAAGTTAATATTAATAATTATTGGGTCTATCGTTTCTCAAAATAATTTTATTTTTAAAAATAATATCAATAGAGACCTCAGTGTCACGTCTATAGTAAAAACAACAAGCAATCACCTTTTTTTTTTAAATCTGTCTCTTCTCACAAAATTATAGCCATTCATTTCAAGTTCGCTATTGTTTAACTTAGTGAGCCAGGATTATGACTGAATTGGTGTGAAAAAATTCAGTTTTGTTTTTCATGGAGTTTAGATTAATTAAAACCAGAAGATGAGGAGACATTGTTTATCTGCTATTGAGTACTTGCTTCATTATTAGAACTGGAGGGAAATGCACTTCTATTAATTAGTCTATTATTAATAAATATTTTCCGTGAGTACTTACTTATTCAGTATTTAGAATATTTAAAAATTTATATTCTCTAGATCTTGACAACTGAGGAGTGCCTAGTTTTACAGGCAGCAATATTACTGTATAGTGTGTTTTTCACTAGCAAACTGCACTGACATAATGAGCTTAAGAGTCGTCAGTTATCAAATAAGTTATTATTTTTAATAATTGGAAGCAAAACGCCAAAGAGACGATGTACATTTAATCATTCTTGGTCATAATTTTTTTTTTTAAAAAAAAAACCAACATAATGAATGACAAAGATTGTCCCTTTTTATAATTTTAAATTTATGGGATCCCTAGCCTATATACACGTAGTACACAAATGCAGTTTTAACTGTATACTACATACAGTATACGAGAGGTGTCAACGTCAATTTTAATCTACCGGTCGACCGCCGGAACCTTTTTGGTAGACTGCCAATAATATACAATATATTTTCTTTTAGGTCCCAAAGTATAAAAATGGAAAAAAAAAANCAATGAAATTCAAAATTACAATATTTGTCCATAATTAATTATTTCAGACACTTAAACTTTTTTTTATTTTAGAATTTACACCCCTCCCCCTTTCCAACTAGATGAATCGACCATGAAAATGACTCCCTACAAATTTTTTGTTCACCCTCTATCCCCCCCGGTTCCAACGGAATTTTTTAAAGAGTAAATCACGAATGGATTTTCACTGGCAATGTAGATATGTAAAAAGTAGTTGACACCTCTGGTTTATAACCTACAGTAGTCTATGTTGAGCATATGTACAGCACAAGTATATTGTGTATATAGTAACATAGGTGCAGTAGGTGTATACTCTGTATATGTAATGTACAGTATATACAATTATACATTTTATATACAGTCCAATATATAGGCTATAATAGCATATTTTCTTTATAGTATGTAGCCTACTGTATATCCATATACTTTATAATAGTGTAACACTTCTATGATATACAGTATATTGTTTTAAATGACATATTTCTATTTTTTTTAGGAACAATTCCTGCAAATGCAGTGCCAGCAGGCTAGTTCTTTGTTAGTTCAGGTATCAGAAATGCATTGTAAGACTGGCAATAAAGTTTACAGCTTTTCTTTGGAAAAACATTCTTCTCTTGTCATCTAATGATGAAATCCACTACTAACATTTATATTAAATGTTACCAGACTTTTATTTTCATGGATGCTCTTAGGACTGTCTGTATTTTTGGATAGATTATAAATACTGTATATATATTTTATTTTTCAAAATTGTTTTATTCTGGAAAAAGATGCTGTAAATGTTTGGATACATTGCTTAATATTAAATACTCATTTCTCATATATACTGTATATACTATTGTATTTGCTCAATATTTGCACCACGCTTTTAAATTTTCATTTGAAATTAACATTGATCAATGCATTTTAGACATTAGTTTAAAAAAATGTCCAACCAAATGTCTATTTAATAACACATGAAAATTTGCATGATAGTGAAACTTATTATTCTACTATTACCTATTTAAAGATCAGATATCCTCTCCACCTACAAATACAGTTAGAATTCTGGATATCAACTTTATCACCCAAAATTACTCTAAGTTCAGCTGCGATCTTAGCTTTTGAATCAATGTGTTTTAATTGAAAGTTAATTAATAAAAAATAAATATAAATAATTCTTTAGACTTTAGATAATTAAAATGCACAGAAAATATTAAGCTATTGGAGAACTAATCCAAATGCAGAAAATGTTTATTTGCCCGACAACCATGAGTCCAATTTTTCTCATTTTCAAAATGTTACAATACATCCTTGATAAATGCAGATTATATTAGATTTGGAACCATTTTTATGAAAGTTATGCTATTTTTGTAACTAACACAAGTATTTTATTAGAAGGTTTCAAAGAAATGGTCAAGAATTCCTACATTCTTTAAAGTTGAAAACAAAAGTCCAATATTGCAACACGCTGTAAACAGTTGGCTACTCAGTAACTTATTTCATGTGAAGATGAATTCAAGTAAACTTTTGGATACAGTAATATTTTTAAACTACATTCAGAATTATATGATATCATGTAAAAAGTTTTTTTTTACCAACTAATACAACAAAATTTCTGTTTTTAAAAAAATTATTAGCTTTTACAATTCACTGACGGTGAGGAAAACAATTTTTCATGGCTTTAATCAACTGATTATTTTGTATGGCACATGATGCTCCTACTTATTAGAATTTTACAAAAGTCCAAAGTATTGAAGAAAAAAAATTCTAAACTAATTTGTCTGACCAGCCTTGAATCCGCCCAGAGATTATCTTTACTCATGTGTATGCATTTGTGGATTCAAAGATTATCTTGGAACCAGGAAGTGGCTAATCAACTTTGATGTGTCGCAAATAGCATGGCTATAAGTTGAAAATTGCTTTACAATTTAGTTCTCAAGTTCTGTAGTGCTTGCTGGCAAATTTGTAAAAAGTGTGCATAGTCCATTCATCCTGAATGTACCCGAAATATTGCCTCCAGCATATTTTTCAAAAATTGGCTACCAACATATAGGCTATATGAAGAACTCTGCACACATAATACTTGTTACAATATAAACATGTCAATTCTGAAATGCAATACCGTTTGGAAACAGCCTTCGCCTGTCAGAAATAGTAACTTTGCGAGCATGGAGAAATTCAATAGTATATTCATTGCAAATTATTTTATTTGTAATGTGGAATTGTCAGAATTAGTAAATTGTTTATACTCGATATCATATTTTCATAGTAAAAAGAGCCATTTAAAGTACTAGTAAACATAAAAAATTAACTTATTTTGCCAAATTTTAAATTTTAGTTTCCTCCCCCTTCCCCAAATGTGGCTCATGAATTCCAAGAAAATTAGGCTGTGTATCCTTGTTATAATTTTCCAATCAAGATATGGTGGAAGGTCCTAACTAGTTTTTAAAAGTTATGAAATTTTAAATTTGAACATTTTTTGTCAAATGCTGAGGTACAGTGAGTTGCTTGTCATCTGCTATCTTAAATCAATATGGAGACAAATTTCTAATCTTGTAATAACTGATTTTATTAGGTGTGTGTTCATTCATTCTAAGTGTTGAACACCCACCATGTCAAAATGAGGGCTACAATTATGTTGACAATGGTGACTGCATTATCTTTAGGCTTTAAATAATTTTTTTTCGGATATTGTATATTCTAAAAAAAATTTAAAAAGGGTTTGTAAAAGAATATTGTACACAGGTGAAAGAAGCCATGCAGAAACTAAAAATGTATTGGTGGTTTGTGGAGCAATTGGAGCTATGTAGTGTTATATAGTTGGTCAGCAAACTCCCAAGATCCTTGACCCTAAAATCATCCCTAAACTGATGCTATTTTGGGCTCCATATGAGCCCAAATAGCATCAATAAGATCTGTTTTAGCAGGGCTTTAAGTAAATTAAATGCTCCTTGTGTTATGAGTGGTTGTGGATGAGTACTCAACCTTACCAATATACAGACATTTCTACAGAGTTTGTTAATAATTCAAATCATTTTCTTCTAGCAAACATTTTTTGGTATCCAATCATGTTTAATTATAGGTATAGAAAACATCTTTGGGCAATTTTTTTTTAGTTTCTGAGATACTCTCTATTTGGATTTTTAGCTCAGGAACCCGCAGCATTGAATGTTACTGATTAGATACAATTGAATAACGTGAGTAAAGCATTGAGAAAAGGTTTTAACATAAAATAAAAAAACCTAAATCTGATGCTGGACTGCTCAAACAAAACCATCTCATTGATGATCAAATTGATTAAGGTGTACCGTATTCAGATTTTCATAAGATGGATCATACAATTATGAAATGAGCTCCTTTATCTTCACTTACAATATATTTAATGTACCATTATTTAATAATTTGTATAAAAAAAT
This sequence comes from Euperipatoides rowelli, assembly GCA_003024985.2. Classification (NCBI taxonomy): domain Eukaryota; kingdom Metazoa; phylum Onychophora; class Udeonychophora; order Euonychophora; family Peripatopsidae; genus Euperipatoides; species Euperipatoides rowelli. Next base: position 5,360 of record PXIH01S0009029.1, on the reverse strand, counting down.
AATTGTTACATACCTGGAGAATTGACAATATTTGTCACCTAGATGAACTAAGTTATTACAGTGTATCGTCTTAAATTTGTTCATTCGGTTCTGCTTTAAATGATCAAATGTCTATAGCTTGATAAGGAGGAAAGTGATTCCTTATATTGATGGTGGATCACATGGTTTGAATTTAGGAATCCTGTTTCTCATTGTGGATAATTTTCACATACAAAGGAGTATTTTACAACCTATGTTAACTAATTTATGATATATCACATTGCAGATTTCTAGTCATAAATGATTGGCATGAAAGGGTAAATTGATATTATGATCATTATTTTCCTTTTATACTGTTGACAAAAAAAATATTGTTTAAGTATACTACAAAGGTGCATTTTTGGACAATTTGAGCTTCTGTCAATAAAGTTAGTTGTGAATTTATAACATTTCAATCATGTCATGATTTAACTAGCAATAACCTAAATGTCAATGAGTTGGCAAAACTTTGGATGATAAAAGCTTTGGTTAATAATATCTTGGTTAAAAATTGATTTTGGATTTATAAAAATCTGACTAATAAATTACACATTGAATGGAAGTTAAAAATTATGAATTTAAAGATAACCAGAGATATAAGCTTTAATAAATATATACTGTAAATAAAAAATAATTAACTCGAGATAAATGTTAATTTTGCTAACTTTGTCATAAAGCTCATACTTAGCATACTGCCAGAAAGGATTAAGTAAAATAAGTTTACTCAAAACTGTAAATTGCCTATAATGCTGATACAAAAACTGCACAATTAATTTTGGAAGTGTCCTATTGTTAAAAAAAGTATGGAGTATGTGCTCTCTGAAATTAGTAAAATATCTAACTTAAAAAACTGAATTTTCGTGAATTAGTTCTTTTACCACTAATCTTTGCAGTTTGGAAGTATATATTTTTAAATTTTATTCAAAAATAATAATAATCTAGACAGTTGAGCGGTCAAGATGGAGTGCTCGGATGGACAGATTGGTCGCTGGTTCAAATCCAGGGAAACCCTTTTTTCCCAGAATAGCCTATGTACACGTATAATGTTTTTTTTTCCGTAACAAAAAAATAGTCTGTTGCAGTTTGTACAAAATGAAATGAATAGATATTGATATGTAAATATTGTAACTTCTATTACGGTAAGCAATAAAATAGCATTTCCTCTATAAGAGAAAATTTATTTTTAAAAAAATATTAATCTTGATTATGTAGGTAATTGTTTTTATATAACCTAGTGGAAGAAAGATAAAGGGTGTTTATGATACCAGCATTGTTTTTAATCTAAAAATCTAATTTTGTCACTAGACTGAAACCATTTTAACATTTAATAAATTTGTGATATGTTTTAAATTTTATTATTTTAATAAATTTATCTAAAATTAGAAAGAGAAATAAAATATTTTAATGACATAAGGAATTAACTAATACCTTTTAGTATGGACAAATGAAAAATAAAATTTAGCAATTATTTTTTAAATATTTTGTCAAAATATGTTGATTACAACTTAATTTTTCAAGTTTGCCGTATTGGTGATTGCATTTTCCTGTAAGGTAAGCTACAGCAATACTTCTTAGGGAAAAAAAATTACGTTGTATTAAAATATTCATCTATCCCGATGTAAATGTTCCAAGAAATTTTAATCTATTTTGTCAACCGAGAAATGGTGCACAGACCCATTTAATAAACGAAGCATCCCTCTATATTAATTTGAAAAAATAATAAGCAACAAAGTTTTCAAATTTATATACAGTAATTAAACAATAACGCAAAAAGAAAGCACTTCATGTTATAATAATTTAAGAACTGACATCTACAATATATACTGTATCTTACTTAAAATTTTTTCATCCAGTGAATGAGGAAAACTTGAAACATTATCTAACCATGCTGAATTTCTACTCGCCCCAATAAGTATCGTAATTACATTAAATCATAAATTCCTGCATTACTTTTTATATAATTAAAACTTCGTATTTTTTTCTGTTTTTAGTGTTTAAAAACTTTGTTTCCCCGCAAGACTGGTGGCGATTGTTACTTCACTTGTATTTTATTTTATGATGTTTAGAATAGGAAGAACACGAGTAATTTCACAAGTTAATTTCATTTTTTTATAGGTCGTCGTAGTTTTGAAAAATAATTGAATTATTATTAGTGTTAAATTATGATTTTGGCTAGTATAACCAATTTAAAATAAATGCAATACTTGTCTTGGTTCCGTGGTCGAGCGAATTCGCTTCCGCTTGATGAACCGAATGCATATGCTGAGGTGTACAGGTCCGCGCCTCAGCTTGGGCAGTTACGGAATGATTTTTTTCCCTAGCTCTAACAGCTCGCTTTGGGTTTTTCCAAGTACGCTGCCCTTGTTAATATCTTAGGAACCTGTTTCTGTTGTGTTGAAATTTTCTGGTGTATTTAATTTGATTAACCTCAAAAAAAAAAAAAAAAAATGCAATACTTTAAAAAATGAATATTATAGTTTTGCTGTGCTTTTGGATAGCAGTTTATGAAGTATCTTAAAAGATACTTCATAAACTAAGCTAAAATAATTTAAAATTGAATTTATTAATCATTTAAAATATAGGATGTATACAAAATTTGAACTTTAAAAACATCTAGTTAAACAAAATTTCTTATAAATTGAAAAAAAAAAAACATTATAGGAATACTAAGATGAAACTAAATGTAATAACAATGACTGGTTTAATGGTACCTAGTTTTGTGATTATATTACAATAAATTTTTGTAATTATTTAAATTATATATTTCTAAAATAATTTAGGAAAATCCTGCAAATATGACATCCACAAATTTTTTATTAAATATCAAGTGAAGAACACTTTAATTTTTATTTAAAATCAAATGCATTCCAAGAATAAAAAATTAGCACAAATTTTATTTCAAATAATTAAATTTAAATACAATTCGTGTTAGATAAATGGTATTAAGCATCAAATTTATTTTCATTAACATTGTTGATTCAATATGTAATTTTTTTCACCTTAATATATTAATTTTTTATATACAATATACAGCAGATAATTTTAACAATAAAATACAGTACATTATTATTTTTGTCAACCAAATTCAGTACCGTAATTGATTTTAGTTTTGGTATAAAATACATTTTACAATACTTTAAAAAATATATAAATTGTTAGTAAATTTCAAACAATAATTAAATGACTTGCTAAATAGTGATGAGAAAATTGTTCAAAAACATTTCTTTAAAAAAACTTTAATTGGAAAAAAACAAAAAAAAAACAATTCACACAAAAATTATTCAAAACACAAATCTTTGGAAAATTGGAAGTTAACATAGAGAATAAGGTTAGGGTAACAGTATTTAATTGGTCAAAAGTGATGAATTAAAACAAATGTGAGAGCATTAAGAGAAGGGTTAGGTTTAGGGTAATTGGGAAGATAATTTGTGAAAAGTTTTTCTTGAAGAATTGTGGAATAGAATAATTGTTTATAAATAAATCCATATTTTTCGTAGTATTATGCATTGAAAAATTGTTTTTAAACCATTTTCAGCAAACCTTGTCAAATATAACAGTATTAATATTTGAATTTATATGGGTATTTTTGTATCTGTATACTAAAATGTTAATAAACATTGAACTTGGTTACAACATTATTAAGGTGGCAACTATTTCACATTTTTCCATGTCATTTCACATGGAATATATTATCAAATGCCACAAAAAAGTTTTACTCTGGCAATTTAACATTTAGATATACAGTAAAATATGGTTGCATTGGAAATTTCACAAGAAACAGTTCAAATCTGAATAAGCAGAAATATAAAGAAAATGCAACCTTATAACTTGCAAAAATTTTCAATGCTCTTTAACATTTTTCACAGAATCGATCCTAGAACAATATTAAACAGGTTAAAATGGTGATTGTAGCTTCACCAATCAAATATCATTTGCACATGAAGACAATGTCAACCTTACAGTTAACAAATAATATTATAAGATAGTTCAGAATTGCACAAGACATAATTTCAGCATTTCAATTTTCTGTGAGGAAAAAAAAATAATAGCCTATAGCTAAATTTTATTTTAAACCTTTTTACAGGACATCGAAAATAACATGTACTGTATTAATGGTAATAAAAAATTATAAATGAAATAGAATTCTAAAGTACAGTATATTATAAAATTAAGAAATTGTTGTAGGCTACTGCACAATATTTTAACACAAAAAGAACATATTAAATAATCTGAAAATAATATTTGGAAAATTAGTCCAAGAAAATTCAACTCAAAAATCATTTTTAATTAAAGTAACCAGGTTGTAAAATAAAGTGTATAAATACATTTCTATAAATTTTGTTGGATTGTTAGGTAAAAAAAAATTAATAAAAATAATTTTAAAACTTTCCATAAGAAAGAAATATTTTTTCCTCTGTATAAAAATTGCAAAATATAAAAAAGCTATTTACAGTACTTAAGATATCTTTTACTTACAAGTGCTAAAATTTTATGTTATGAGATTNCAATATTAAAAAAAAAAATCCATTAGTAAACAGGGTGCACTAAAACACACAGTAAAGTATAGTGTAAACCATATTTAAAAATGAAAATGGTACTAGTTAGTTATTTTTTGTTTTTCACATAAGTAAATAAATGAAAGTTATTTTCTTAAAAAAATGTGCCAAACAAATGTACAAAAATAGTTTAACATCATTTATCACTAATGGCCCAGTCAATAAGACAAGGTGAAAATATTCATGTTTGTTTACAACTGCTAAATTTTGTTTACAACCTTAAAAAAGTTAGAGAACTGAAAGTTAAAAAAAATAGATGCCCAAGTTCTCTCTGGACAATATTCGTTTTGTCTCAATTGATAGCCTATACAGTAATTGAAAATATAGGCTACTGTATCTTAAAAAAAAACGTGCCCAAAAACTTACTTTATTTTAAAGAAAATATCCTGTTCTTTTATTTTTATATGTAATTTGAAAAAGTCATTATACTGTTACATAAGTTTATAATTTTCTAAATATTTATTCAACATCTTTACTTTGTTATATATACAGTATATAATAAGCTTTTATTTTTACAATCAGTACTTTGAATCAAAGGACATGAATGATTTGGGTCACAATATCAAAGTCGATTGTTGTGGTCCATGGTAGCCTATTTGTTTTTCATATTTTGAAAATCTGTGAGAATAAGCTTGGTATCAAAGTTAATTATCCCTATTGAGAAAAGGATGGAATTTTTCTGCCCTATGCCTAAATTAATTTTGAGTTAAGAAAAGTATTAACGCATTTCCACTATTTTTTTAAACAGATGACATTATATTAATTTTTCTGTCATATGGATAAATT
>PXIH01S0009019.1:18575-29582 GCA_003024985.2 Euperipatoides rowelli | reverse complement strand
TCTATTTATTAGAAAATGTGGAACTTTATGATGTTTTAGTATTGCAACTATTGCTCCAAGGTCAACCGAGTCAAATGCTTTTTTACAGATCTAACACTAATATAAAATTTATTTTGCCTTCTCACCAGTCTTCTATGATTCTCCTTGTTGTAAACACATGATTGTCTCTAGATCTGTTTGATAAGAAGGCCACTTATAAGTGCAGTATGGCCGTTCTACACTATTACTGCAAAATGTGATTCACCTGTAGTCTGTGGTTTCTCTAGAGTTTTGGATTTTCAAAATTGACACTTGTATAGTGGTTGTCTACTTCTCTTGGATTTCATTCTCTATCTAGGCTCTAGTCATGATTTCAACAATGTTTTCATTTTATTCATTTGGTGCTGCTTTCAGCATTTCTGCACTTATGCTATCTAGTTAAGGGACTGAGTTTGGTATCTATGCATTTACTCTGTATGTAATCTCTGTCTTTGTGGCTGCACTTGTTATAGGCCACTAGTCTTTTTCCCTAATTAGTCCTGTCCACTGCCCTCTATGAAATGCCAAATCTTCCTCTTATTTCGACAGGGTGAGGAATCTTTGTTTCTTTTCATTTCATTTGTTCTTTTTTTTTTCTCAATATTTATATGGCTGGTGTAATCTTTGGAGAGGGTGTAGCTTTACAATGTTTTGGAAGAAATCTATTTACAGTTTTTGTGTTCCTTGTCTTTTTGTCTGTTTTCTCTGGTCACTTTGTCATTTTGTTCTCAGGATCTTCTGACTTTCTATAGATGTATTATGCTTTTTGTATTTTAACTACAGTATGGCTTTCCTCACCCTGATGATTTAGAGGAGGATGGTTTGTTGAGTTGCTGGGGCAGCTTGTTGCAGTTAAGACCTTCTATGACCTTGCTTTATTTGCCTCCATTTCTTTAGAGCAGTGGTTTCCAAACTTTTTTCTGTTGCGACACCTTGATGACGATATTGAAAAAAAAATTGTGACACCCAGTAGAGTTGAGAGTATTTTTTTTATTCTCAAAGCTCTCAATATTGCTACTCATTTGATTTCAAGGTAACTCTATGCCCTGAAAATAGTCATTGCAGTGCTTGTATGTGGGTAAATTTACTATATTTTTAAAAAATATATTAAAACTTTGATTGTAGAAAATATTATACGTATGCTTTGGGAAGTGACCCTTTATGACTGTTGAGTACACACCAGTTTGTCTCAACACCCTGTTTGGAAAACACTGCTTTAGAGTCTTGGTTTCTGAGAACTTTTTGGATACAGCTGGAAGTTAAGTCTCTTGCTTGGAATTTTTATCCTTTCCAGGTGACACTTTTTTCAGATTTAGGGACTTTCTTGCTCCTGTGTGTGCTCATCAATGTCAACTCACTATTGTATTTCTGCTTTTATTAGTTTGTGGTCTGTTGGTACATCCTTTAATATGTTTTTTTCAATTATCCAATCTAATGTAGCATGTGGTCTTGAGACTCCAAATTTCCATTTGTCCAGGTTGTTAAATTAATTTTTGGCTTAGCTTTAGTTGTTTGGATGTTTAGGTCAAACAGCTGTACATGTATTTTAAGCTGGCACCCATTTTCATTACATTTTTGATGTTTGAGTGTTGTTCCTATGAACTGTTTGTCCTCTTCACTTAAATCATCAATCCTATGTGTGCATTAAAGTCTTATCCAATGATTATTGAAGTATCTGGAATGCCATCTCTTGTCTTCCTATACATATAACGGTTAACGGTTTGACTAGAAACGTATTTGATTACCATACATTTCTTGCATCCTACTTGTAGGTATGCCATGCGTAAGCTATTACTGGTTGGAATGAATTTATTGATTCTAATGTTCATTACCTTTTGATGAATATTACTATTCCTCAGCATTATACCCCAATTTCTTGGGCTCCATTGTAATGCCAACTAGAGTTGTCTGTATATGAGCTTCCTTTTGGTAGGTGAGTTTCTTGTATAGGCCTACTGATAATGCTAATCTTTAGGTCTGGCAATTTGTTCTATTTTTACTCTGAGCTGCATTCTCCTACATTTCAGGTTGCCATCCTTGTTTTGCCATTTCGCACATCATGCACTTTCTTTCCTAATACCCTAGCTGCATATGTTTCATTTGGGTGTAAAACTATCTCTTTGACTTTGATTATATCCCCTGTTCCATTATTCTAATACTTTTGTGATGCTATCAAAGTTATTCCAACTCATTTGTCCTATCCCATGCCTATAGGCAATGACAGTATTGAAACTGTGTTTGTCCTTGGTCTGATTGTTATTGCTCTATATGTTTGGCAATTGCAGCAATTATATTTCCTCCCCCTCAGAACACCTTTTTTTTTTTACAAATTTTTTAAAAGTTCCTCTACTTGACCCATTTTATTTAGAGTTACATCCTCATTTGTCATAGCTTTGCAAGTTTGCATGTTGGTTCTATTTCATGTCAATGTCTTGAGTTTTTTAAGTAAAGCAAGGAAGTGATGTACAAACATAAGTGGAGAAAAAAAGGTGATCTGCTATCTGTTTGGTCACTCTCTAATTCAGGCATCTTTTATGATCAGAAGATTGATAGATAATTATGTTGTCACTAATTATGGCAACGGTATAAAATTAATTTTATTTAACAAAGATTATCACTTAAACTAGTTCTATATATAAAAGAATGAATAGTCTAATTCATATAAATTTCTATTTTGCTCATAATCAGTAAAATGAAACAAGTTGAATCAACTAGTTAATTATTGGGTCTATCCAAAAATGATGACATACTTTTTCCATATATTTTTTTAAGGATTTTTATAGCTGCAGAGCTGAATGCAACCAGGCGAGTCTACACACACTGAGAATCCTGTAATGCATACTAGATATAGTGGTAGCTGTGAATAATAAATAAACAGTCCCGGACAGTCTGCAGAGTAGATAAGGCTCTTCAGCCAGCAAGGCAGCTTAACTAGGGAAGGAAAATTCTGATCACAAACAATATTGTACCTAGTTTTTGGAACCTTGTGCAGTATAAGCCACCTTTGAAAACTCATGGAAAAGTCAAATATTTTTTTTAGTTTGTCATGCCATCTGACTAGCACTGTGTGATTCAGTATCCCATGAGGCTGGATGTATCAAACCAATTACTATGGGAAAAGTCATGTGATCAGATTGGCAATCAGTGTGATTCAGTATCCAGTGAGATTGGACTTGTCAAATTAGTTACATTGGGAACCATAAACAACAAGGGAACCGTCAACAACAAAGGAAGCAGCAATAAGAGATTAACAGAAAATCAGAAAATGAATGTAAGAAGTCTTAACTGAATTGGAAAATTAGATTAGCAGAGGTGTGTAATGAAATGACTAGAGAAGAAATTGAGATATTGGTAATCTTGGACTTCTGGGAAGAAAATATGGGCTTCAGGAATACCATGAAAAGATGAATATGATTTATAGTGAAAGAGGATATGGCAAGACATGAGGGATGTATGAAGAGAAGAAAATAAATCTACTTATATATTTCTATGCTCTAATGGCATATAGCAAGGAAGAAGGAATTGAACAGTTTTACAATCTGCTAGAAGACCTGTTACAAAGAAAGAAATTTAAAGATGTGGTGATTATAAAAGTGATTGGAATGCTAAAGTAGGACAAGATTGAGACAGAAGTACAGTCAGCCCATGGAGATTAGGAAAAAGTATAATAGAAGTAACTTACAGTACTTGTCCATTTTTCTAACAGCCAAGAATCATGGATTTCAAACACCTGGTTTGAACAGAAAAGCAGTAGCAGACATACTTGGACTTCACCAAATGGAACGATAAAAAATCCTATAAATATCATCATAACTTTCAAGAGATATGAAAACAGTTAAAACCCTGAAAAGTCATGCCAAGAGCTGACTGTGGATCAGACCACGACACTGTAGTCTGCAGATTAGAGATCAATTTAAAATCTCAGATTAAGAACAACAAAAATAGAAGATGGATGGTTGAAGAACTAAGAGAAAACTTTAGAAACAATAGTTGATTAAGACAAGGTAATCTTAATGAAAGATGGAACAAGGTTAAGGTCATAATTCATCAAACAGCAAAAGAGGAAATAGGATTTCAAAAGAAAAAAAGGCAAAATCCATGTTTACTGAAGATGCTTTTAAACTTATGGATGAAAGGAGGAAGGTGAGACAAAATGATAGAGATAGATATAAAGATTAAATTCCTTAATTAGAAAAAGGTGCAAAATAGAAAACCAAAATTATTTTATCATGCAGACTACACTGAATGATAAAATAATTGCAACAAGATAGAAGAAAAATAGCCGGAGGGATCAAGGACAAAGATGTAAACTTCTATATACTGAAGGGATTGTGGAACAATGGAATGAAATGGAAAATAACTTTATTAAAAAGGAGGAAATACGAAGGAATGGGAACGAAGGATTGCTGATTTTAAGAGAGATAATTCTGGAAGCTATGAAAAAGATAAGGCAAGGAAAAGCAAGTGGTATAGATAACATACCAATAGAATTCCTTAAGATGGATACGATTTGCTAGAAATTATCATAGATCTATTGAATGATATATACTCTGTGTGTATATATATATATATATATATATATATATATATATATATATATATATATATATATATATATATATATATACAGTATATACTGCATATATGTGTATATATATACTGTACTGTAAATATACAGTATATATAAATATATATAATTACACACACACATACACGGAAGTATAAATTCCAGATGATTTTAAGAAATCAATAATGGTTTCCATACCTAAGAAAAATAATAGACTAGATCAGGGATAGGCAACGTGGTGCTCAGGGGCACCAAAGTGTCTGCAAAGCATTTTTAAAATGCCCACTACTAACTTTGTAAAATAATTTATAATTTACATAGCCTGCAGGTGCTACCTAATGCAATGCCAAGTGTCAATCAAATTAATGTTTTTTTTTTAAAAAAAATATTTAAGCTTGTAGGTAGAGTTTTCCATTAATAAATTTACTTATAATAAATATATACTAGCAAATAAGCCCGTTACACGGGCAAATCAATAAATATTTTATGCAAATAAGCCCGTTTTATGCAAGCTAAGAATACCTAAGAGTACAAATAAGCCCGTAAGCCTGTTACACAGGCATTTAAGCCAGTTACATAAGCCCGATACACGGGCATTTAAGCCCGTTACACAGGCATTTTATTATTGTAGCAAATAATAGTTTCTGAGATGACCATTAGATGGCGCTATGTTTTCGGCTTCGGAAGACGATCATATTAAAATTAAGATATGATTGGATGTACCTCAAGCTCCCAACTCCCCCATCCAACAAAATTAAGGTAAGGTGCCCTTTGTCATAAGTCAGCCATTCTGGGTGCCCTTCTTAGTGAAAAGGTTGCGGACCCCTGGTCTAGATTATGGCTACTTTAGAACAATTAGTATCATAACACATTTAGTTAAGATATTATTAGGAGTTATTTTAGTAAGAATAAAAAGTACAATTGAGGAAGATCTGTCAGATTACCAATACGGTAACTAAAGAACTTGAGATGGAATCATGGAATTGAACACCATTGCACAAAAGATGTTCAAGGATCATCAGACACTGTATATAGGATTTGTGGATTTTGAGAAAGCTTTCGACAGAGTTGATCATAAGAAACTGGTTAGGTATTGAAGATAGGAATTGATGGAAAGGACTTAGCAATTTTAAGCAAGCTCTACAAAAAGGACAAACAGCAGCATTCAGGATAAACAACAATTTTACTGATTGGTTTGAAGTAAACTGTGGCCTAAGATAAGGGTGCTTATGGTCCCCTACAATTTTCAACATATTTAGTGAAAAAATGATAAATGTAGCACTGACATTGACCAGATAAAAATAGGAAGAAAGAAGTTTGATAGAATAAGGTATGCTGATGACATCACCATTCTCATGGCAAGTAAGGCAGAACTGGAAAGAGCCTTTACAAAGATTAATATAAACGGAATGAAAATCAATATAGGAAAGACAAAAACAATGGTTATTGGTATCAAAGGAAACATTAAATGCAAGATCGAAATGGAAGGAAAAATTAATAGAACAGGTGAAGAAATTTAGATATTTGAGCAGCTTGATAATGGAACATGAAGAACCACAATGGAAATCTGAATGAAGCTAAGAATGACAAAATCTGAAATTTGAAAACAAAAAAGAACTAAGAGATGTGTGATCAGTTTTCTTATATGGATATAAGACTTAGACACTACCATAGACTTGGAAAAGAAGTCAATGCTTTTGTTATTTGGTGCGCAAGAAGAATGTTGAAAAGAAAATGGATAGATTTGATCAGAAATGAGGAAGTGTTGAAAAGATGGGGAGGTGGTTATAGCCTTTTGGATGAAGTAAGGAGGAGGAAGTGGAAATTTGCCTGAGATGTTTTGAGAAGATCTGCAATAATTATACTAGTACCAGCATTTGAGGGATGGACAAAAAAAAAAGAAAAAAAAAATATATATATATATGATGAAAACCACAAGAGAATGGTTGGATGACCTTAAAGACTGGGCTAACATCAGGCAATTCTCTGTATTAAAAAGAGCTCAAGATATAAATATTTGGTGATGTATGAGCGTGAACCTGTCTAGAACACACTCAATTATGATGAAGAATTTAAGTTTATATGAATGTTAAAAAATTAAAATGATTATCTTACATTACGTTGTTCTAAATTAAAATTACATTTTTAATTCAAATTTATAAATTACTTGGTGTGACATGACAAGAGAGGATGTTTGGAAACTTTGAGATGAAAAAAAAGGGGGGGGGGGGAATCATGAAAAGTTGTCACTTCATTGATGGACAATTAAAAATTCACATTTTGTTTTTCAATTTTAACAGCAGTCAGACATCATTTAAATAGATTATTGCCATATACACATACACCCACAAAATAAAAGACCTTTACTAATCATACTATAAACAATATTGCAACAAACTTGCACTTAACTATTTTAATAATTTAATTTACGGTGTAAAACCCACAACTTTGGAGCTGCATGTAGTCCGTAGACTTCTAGCTGTGATCCCATATTATTTTATAGCATAAGAGTGTTAGTCTTATTTTGTGTGACAATTTTTGTTTATTATAGACACAAAATTATGAATGTGCAGAACCGTATGTCTTAAAATTCTAGCTCTTAGTCGTAATGTGTCATTTATGATAGAAAAATAAAGTTCAAATCTCTGTAGCCTATCGTAGTAATTCAAAATAGACTTAATTAAAAGAATATTTTGAGATTAAAGTAGTTTTTAATATTTACCTTTCTAATTAAACAAGACTATAGAATTTGGAGTGCCAGATTTTGCAGTACTAATAGTTTAGTAAAGCAAAATCTGACAGTCCAAATTCTTACCCAGATTTTTATCAAAGAAACATGGATGCTCCATCTTCTCTACTGTATGTAATATGTACTGTATATCAACATTTTTAAGCAAGCACTTGGTGAGTTGATGAGACTTTTGTTTTATATTATAAGAACATGATGAATAGTTGAATAATGGAATTATCATGATAAAAAAAAAGATTTTCAAAAATTATTTATAATAGAGGCAAAATTAGTTTACATAAATTTAATAAACTGAAAATTATTTTTTTTAGCAAAAAATATTATTCTTTTTCTTAATATAATAATAACTGTGTTAAAAATATTGCAATCAGCTATTTTAATGCTTTTAAAGTTTTCAGAGCAAGTTAACTTACCTCAATTTTCCAGGTCTTTCCATTAGTTTATCAAGCTCCCAGTCTTCAGATAGCCTCATTGCCATCAATCAAGGTAATTTCTTTCAGCATAAATTATGTATATTCATTTATTGTGCACTTTCAATAGTGTTAGTTTATTACAGAAAGTGATATGAATTACAAATATATTACATAAATGATTGAGAAATCATGATTCAGATTTATATTAATCATGTCATTAATATATTAATGACATGATTAATATGGATTTATTATTTAAAGTATACATTATATTTACATATTTACAGTTATATTTACAGCTTTATGCATAAGTTCACAAACTCACTGATACCTAATCTAATCAATAAATCAAAGTTAATTAATCAGAAATAGCAAAACATCTGCAATCACAATCAATAATCCTGCAGATTGCTGCAAAAGAATTATAATCAATGAATATGATATTGAATTGACATGCTTAAAATAGTATTGTTAGATACAGGGATGGCAAATAGGATTTGGTCAACGTGCCAAAATTAAAGAAAAGTTGATATCATTTTGGCCAGCGTGCCGAAATTAAACAAATGTTGATGTCATTTTTTTGCGTACCGTACCAATGCTTCCATTGGTACATACAAGTATGTTTATATGGCATTTTAATATAAATAAATGGTATTTAAACTAAAGCTAATGTGAGATAAAAATAAATTAACAATTTCGTTCGCATGTTATACTATTTCTAAATTTACCCGTATGCTGAATATAATAGCAAATTAAAGCATCTCTAACTCTAACTGCACCCTGAACCTAAGTTCAACATAAATATTAAAGCATATTCATAAAATAAGTAATGAATAAAATAACCCACTATGCAACAAATAGAATGCAAGCCTACCTATGATTGGCTGTTTTGGGCTGTTATAAAATGTTACAACTGGGATCCAGACACTATATTTCCATTTCATTTCCAACAGCAGCAGCAGTCTCCCTACTATAATCAACGTAATAGCACTGCAGTTTAGTATATGAAAATAATTCTAGTTTTATGCCATTTTATTATTACTGGGTTTATTATTATTACTGGTTTATTACTAGTTTATAAACAACAAAATTTAATACAAATTGCATTTGGCTATCAAATTACACTATCGATGCATATTAATTTTATGTTTGAATATATTATTTTATATGATAAAATTTCAATGATAAATTAAAATTTCTTGGCGTGCCAACGAAAATTTCAAACGTGCCATCTTTGGCACGCGTGCCACGTATTTGCCATCGCTGGTTAGATAGATAGTTATTGTAGAAGATAGAAACATTTTCTAATAAAAATATTGATCAGTCAATGGTTATAAAGTCATGATATGTGTCACATTATTACGAATAGTTAGGAATTACAATTTTCTGATGTTTAAGATTATTTCTGTTTTTTATTTTAATAATTTGACACAACATGATGTGAATTTAATTAAACATAAGAAATAAAAGTAACTAATATAAATAAAGATACTGGACAACTCTCTTCATAAGAGTTCTATCTTTTACATACACAAAAGAACATCAACATTCTATAACTAGTGATGCTATACTGTAATTGCAGTGTCATCCACTATTAATAGTTTAAATCATAAAAGTACAAAGTCCAGCGTACAATTTAACTCTGTTAAATAAAATTTCCGACACTTTCGCTTGATGGCTGTGTGACTTTTCATACCTCTTCCTACCACTAAGGGTTTTTTCATTGCGCAAATAATTCCAATTTGTTGTGGTACATTCGGATTTGCATTGTCTTAGCAGTAAATTTACAGGATATTCCTTTTAATGTGTGTATACATCAATTTAATTATATTTTTTATATCACTAAGTCTTTTATAAAAAATGGTGCAAAGCAATGTGTTTGCTTCTCTCTTTTATTCGGTTGTGAATTAAACTAATTGCTCCCTGGTTATCTGACTTTACACAGTTGAATTGTTCAGAAATTCTGACCCCTCTTAGTCTTAGACAGTATTCCTGCTCCCTTGCAATATGAATTCAATATGTTTTAATTTGACCGGCTACAGCAGACATTGGAAATTTTTCATTAATGTAGACTCTAGAATTATTCTTGTGGCAAGATAACTCACAACCACAACTATTTTTTTTTCCATATTGAGCACAAGTCTGAATCTATGAACTTCATCATTTCTTTTCTCGTTAGAAATCACAGTTTTGAATTTGTAAGTAGGCTATATATCATACTCGATTGTTGATTTTTCTTTAATTTTCGTTTATTTTCTACTAAAATGTTGTACATTTTTCCCAATTATAGTATTTTTTTAATAACAAAATTCACATTGTAGGTATTTTAATCAATATTGTCCATGAATTAAAAATTGGGTAACTTGACCTTAGGAATCCCACCAGCCAGTTACAAGAGAAGTTGTACAATGTTTTCAGTATTTCATTGACTAATTTTATACTTTTTAATCACATTTTCAAGCAAGGCATAACCCCAAACAATAGGAAATACAAGACATTCCTAGCGTTTATAGGAAAAGCAGGACAAGTGGAAGCACTGTGTATTTCGCTCACACTCAAACTATACAGGCTTCCATAATGTTATTGTCTAGTTGGTCACCAGCTAAAATCTTATGAATTTATTATGTGCGGCCTATTTTCGTTAAGTATACTGAAATATATTATATTCATTTTTGCACCAAGTGGTTTCTACAAAAAAACAAATAAAAAATTTATCAATTATTAGTTTAATTTTTCAGTCCATTTTATGAGTTAATATCTTTTTACTGACAAAAGCTGTACTGGCCACTGCTAAGATTGAAATTTTCACTAATTTCAACCTTAAAATTTTTAATTAAACAAAATGTGTTATTGTACCTTATATTCATTTTAATTTTTTCCGTTGATGGAGCTCACTTTTTTAGTTCACAGTGATAAGTTACGGGAAAGGTTCAGGCATATAAGTTAACTTAACTCTATGGTTATTGTTCATGTAAATATAGCACATGCGCAGAGTAGATTTCTTACAGCAATCGTGCTGTCTGCTCACTTCTGTTTTATAACAATCGGGTTTTATTTTGCCGATAACACATATGATAAAACCATCCATTTTGAACATCAAAATCTTTGTCTTACTTTTTAAAAGTACTCATAACTTATCACTAGGGTTGCCAGATTTGTTTTGGGGAAAAAAAGGAAGATTTTCACAAAAAATAAGGAAGATTCACAAAAAATAAGGAAGATTTTCACAAAAAAATAATTTTGACTTAAGTCTTTACCAG
>PXIH01S0009017.1:20248-30608 GCA_003024985.2 Euperipatoides rowelli | reverse complement strand
CTAACATGACCTGGATCCAAAGGAACCGCAACTTTGGGTATATAAGTAATAATTTCAGATTTCCAAATATCAGGGCAGATACATAAATTTAAAATAAATTTCCCAAGGAACTGCTAATTTTATGTAGGCTACATAGGCTACTGTATAGCCTATACAATTTTTATTATTTTTTATGATCTTCTTCACTGGATACAATAAGCCATATTGCATATTTCTGTTATCCATTTCCAACGTCAGACATAAATTAAGAGAGATTAGAATGGGCTCTAATATAATCCCCATTTTAGTCAATTGGGCATGCACAATCAAGATGGCTAACAGTTGTATCAACACAGACTATTATATTTTTATATATTTGAGAAAAAAAGAATCACCACACCCAAGATTACATTTGTTAATATTGTCACACACTTTCACATGATTAACTTCATGAACAAAATCCTCAATAACAGCTAGTCTGAACACATAAATATAATCTAATGAACATCTTGAAATATTTTTTTTCACATTTCACAGCCCATATTGCAGTAGACTTAGGGCCTAAGCAAACAGAGCTATGCAATACAATACGATTTCTTCCCACGATGGAATTACTATGTATAAATAGATGGCACATAGCATGCACTTTGCAGCACAATGGAAACTTTAATTTTATTACACTTGATGACAGCACCAGAATTTAAAGATAATACCAGCTGCTCCTATTTCCATTTGCACCCATATCAAAATGTAGGTGATCCAAAATGCTTGTATATGCTTGCCCTTGTTACTATAATATTTTTNTTTACCTAATAGTTATAGAATAAACTAATAATTTATTCCTAATTTCATTATTTTCGTAACTTTCTCAGTATGGTGAAAGAAAGATGTTGGACTGAAGAAAGTCATCATTGTGCTACAAGGGTGCATTCCATTGAAAATAATCTGTTTTTAAAAAAGTGCATTATTTCTATCATGCGCTCTGGCTCCATAAAAAACATTGTATGCTATCATGAGTGGGAATTTTGTCCAGTTGGACACTTCCCATTGAAAGCTATTTGTTTTTAAAAAAATATTAGCTACATCATTACTATATTGCATAATGGCACATCGCTCTGTGTGCTTAGGCCCTTATAGTTTCAATTAACACTATATATTTGTTTTGTGGTTAATGCTTACAGGAAACTGTCATGATATTGAAAATCTTAGCAAACCATATCTTCAAGGGATCAAAATGTGGACACAGGAAATTAATATGTCCTGCATCCTCTACTCAACAAAATACCCATTCTTTCTTGTTATTAGATCTGAAACTTCTTATCAGGAAATTACTGTCAGGTAAGAACCTCAGTGTTACCTCAGCGCATAGCTGCTGGTTTTTTACCAGTAGAAGTTTATTATGTATGCAATTTTTTAAATATTATAAATTTCTTTTTTTCAACTTTATACTAAAAAAAGGCAAAATTAATTATAGGCTACTAGGTCTGAATAATCTAAATATTCTGTTTTTCATTATTTATTAGTAGAAACCGACAGGTAATTATTTTTTTTTAGCAAAGAATTTGGTGTCATGTTTGGAAGTATGCTAAACACTCCCATGCTACTTGCTCCCTCCCACCCCCCATTCTCCAAAAATGGTCAAGTCTATTTTCATTGTCTACACTCCCCTAGCAGCCCATGTGACCATCTATGATCTTGACCTTTTACATACATATTGTAGACCTGTAAAGTAACACAAATTTCAAATTTCAACTTAATTGGAGCATTTTTTAAAAAATTGATTTTTGCCCCCCTCCCCCCCCAGCACTCCATGGGACCACCTAGGACCTTGACCTTTTACATACATATTCTAGACCTCTAGAGTAAGCAAATTTAAAATTTCAACTTAATTGGAGCAATTTTTAAAATTTTGATTTTAACCTGTCAAAATTGACGGACCAATCAATCGATCGATCGATCGATAAGAACCTCATTAAAAAAAGCCTATCACAAAAAAAAAACGCAAGTCAATTGGACAAACCACTGGAGGGAAAATTCAATTTTAAGAGTTCAGAATGACTGAATGACAGATACACAGAGAAAATTTGTTTTTAATATAATAATTTGCTTTCCGAATATTGATTATTATATAATATTACTGATCCACAACCTCAGTATGTCTAGGAGCTTTTATGGCCATGCTCATTGTCTCATAGCCATTGATCATTGACTGCACCTGAGGTTAAACAATAAGCTCAGTATATGTCTAGAAGCTTTGATGGCTATGATCATTGTCTCATGACCACCAATCCTTGACTGCACTTATGGTTGACGCACAACCTCAGTAAATGTCTAGGAACTTTGGTGGCTATGCTCATTGCCCCACAACTGCCACTTCTTGACTGACCTGAGGTTGAACCACAACCTCAATATATGTCTAGGAGCTTTGCTGTCCATGCTCATTGCCTCATGACCACCAATCCTTGACTGCGCCAAGGTTGACAACACTCTTAGTATATGTCTAGGAGCTTTCATGGCCATGCTCAGCTTATTGCCTGATGTCCACTACTCCTTGACTGCACTGAGATTGAAACCAAACCTCAGTATATGTCTAGGAGCTTTGGTGGCCATTCTCAATGCCTCATGACCACCAATCCTTGACTGCCCCAAGGTTGAACCACAACCTCAGTATAACTTTAGTAGCTTTGGTGGTCGGCATTCTCAGCTGATTGCCTCATGTCCACTACTCCTTGACTGCACTGAGGTTGAACCAGAGCCTCAGTATATGTCTAGAAATTTTGTAGACATGCTCCATGTCTCATGACCACCAATCCTTGACTTCCACTGATGTTTTTGTCAGAGATGTTTTTACATCATGATGTTTTTACATCATGATGTTTTTAAACATGTTTTGCCATAATATGATTATGATGTTTTTCTATCTTGATGTTTTGTCTGCATGATTTTCTTTTTAAACCTAGAGTCAAACATCCAGAGAGTCTCACTTTTGATATATACTGTAGGCCTGCAGTCCAGCACAGATTAGCCAATAATGTTAGCTTTCAACTAACCTTTCCGAGCAACATGATATTATGCAATATAAGCACTGGGATGTTTTAATAGTAAACCGACTAGGCTAATCTGCCCAGACTGGCAATGAAATTAAACTGAAGAACAATAAAGAATGTCTAAAAATATTTCTATACCAAGAAACTTAACATAATAGTTTTTTTTTTTAAAAAAATGTTTCACCCATGAGAGGAAATTTCTTTTAATTACAATATTCTCAAGTATTTATAATATATTTAACAATCTTCTAAACTCAATCATATTCAATTGATTTTTTTTACTATTAGTTGTTCTGAATTCTAATGTTGGTATTTCTCAAGGGTGTGTTTTTTCCCATCTTCAGCCTTTCCATTTTTTGAAGTCTAAGTCACTGGATTTTTTGAAGATTGGCTTTTAACCAATCTTTCTGCTTATAGAAAAACCTACAGAATACTTATGCTGGGAAAAAAACCCATAGAAGTAGTTATATATCCCCCCCCCCCGATATTTAACCATGTACCCAGAGTACAAGCAATTGTTTTTCACATGAAAACTAACCAACTTGCCTTAACTAAACACAATAGTTATATTTGGTTAAGCTGGGTCAAGCTCTACCAGAGCCTCTATTGGTGTTTTTGTAAAGCTTATTCCCCTTAAAATAATATTCAGCTTTTAATTAAATATAATGTAATGATAGTTTTTTTAAAAGATGCAGCTTAAGAGCTCATCTCTTGAAGATATTTGTATGAATTGGTATATTGAACTGAAGTCCAATATTCAAGACTTTGAGAAGGATGTTAATAATCAACAGGATAAATCTGAAAGGTATATAAAATTGTTGAAAAGCTTAAAGTATTGGAATACAGTGTTTCAAACAGTATATGGTACAAAGCGACTAATATTTACCTTATATAATGAACAGGCAGACACCAAGATTAATGTTCCTTAAATAGTTAAACACATAGCAAATATGGTAGGAAAGGAAAAAAGAAGTCTTCTCTTTATTTCCTGAGAAATGCAAGGTATTTTGGCTTGGACTTTGTGGATGATGAAAGAAAGAAAGGGTGGAAAACAGGTTAGTTGTGTTTGGAAATTATTACATTATCCCAGTGACATGGGTAGGCTTATGTATGAGAACAGACATATGGGCACATTGGCTCCCAGTTGGGCATGATTTGGATAAATTAAAGATAGAATTGGAGAAATATTTGTAATGAAGAATTTTTCATTGACAAGGAAATGACTTTCAGTTCTAACATAATTAATTATTAAGGCTACTCCTATTGAAAATAAATTGACAGAGCAGATCCCACATTTGCTAAAAATTTGCAAGAGAAAGATTACCTTCAAAGGCATCAGCCTACTGTCTGAATTGTAATGGTGTAGGGCATAAATCAGCAGTATGTGTGTTGAGGAAATGTTAATGTTTTGTGTACTATGAAGGAGTGCATATCAATTGTAGCAACAAAAAAGGTCAAGTGTCTTATGCAGCCTTATTTAAACCTATGGGAGTAACTTCCTTGGAAATTGAAGTTAAAGAAGCTGAGCTAAAGGAGATCAAACAAACGAAAAAAAATAAAATTAGATAATAATGATTTAGTCTTAAATAGTTCACCTATTTTAGCATTGAAAGAGATATCCAAAGCAGGGGCAGACTACAGCCTAGAGCCTAGCCCAAATTTTGAGATTTGGCAGCAAGAGGTGCTGGCAGAGCCAATGCAGGAAGAAGATAACAATAATGGTAAACTGTTCATGGAGGTTGTGCCGCCAGAAGTAGTTACAGCAGATGAATTTTATCATGGTGATTCTAGCCAGATACAGGTATTAAGAAGGACTAACAGAATGTGAAATAAAATAGGTAATTTGGTAGTGGTAAGTCAAGACAATGAAAATATGTTGGTAGATAGCAACGATATGACAGATGCTATTAACAGCCCCGATAAGGGTGATGAGGGGGGGGGGATGAGTCCATAATAGCGAAAAGTAATGTGTAGTTCAAATACTAAGGTTGAATAAATAAAGTTATAATAAATTCAATTAATACTAGAACACTAAATGATGTGAATAGAAATAAAACAAAATTTAAGATAATTATGAGCAATACTCCAATGTTTATATTGATTCAGGAGACTAGACTACAAAAGGCTGCTCCTCAGAAGCAGGTATGGGAAATGTTGTGTCCGGATTTTGAAATAATTGAAAACAGATAAAATAACTGTTCAGGTGGTATGGCCATTGCAATAAGAAAAAGCTGGAGGCATGTTGTTAAGAAAGTGGAGTTCATTAATACTAGAGCAATGTTATTATACATATCATCTGGTAGTACAGAATTTATGATTTCGAATGTGCATGTACCAATTAAAGAACAAATACTTTTCTATTCTCAGGTAGATGACAAATTAGAAAAAATGGCATTGAAAGTTCTGATGTTTGGAGATTTTAATATTAACTCTGCAGATAAAGAAAAGGTTTTTGATCGGTTTATGGAAAGGTTGAGTTAGTTTGATTTGGATGTTCATATGGGTATGAGTGGGGTGGCTCCCAGATTTGATAATAGATCAAATAATCGATTGGACAGAGTGGTCCTGTCAAATAATATGAGGTGGGACTTTCATTTATGTCTTGTACATATTCGTTTTTCTGATCATTTGATGATTCAATGTGAATGTAAAATTCAGAAAGGGAATATACTGAAGTATTTTAAAAGATGGTTAATACCTATTCTGGATGATAGGGTGATGGAATCGTTTTATGATATGGGGCAAGCAAATGGAAGTATAGATATGAAAGATTTTTAATCCTATTATTTGGTGGACTTGGAAAAAAAATCAATTTATGAATTCGCAGTTGAGGATCAAATGAGAAGGACTAAAGTAATTGANAAAGAAATAAAAGAGAAAACTGCTTTAATGAATCGAGCAAATAAACAGAACCTCTCAAATGTATTAGAAATTGAGCAATTGAAATATAGGATCAATATTTAAACAAACAATTAATTAAGAATATGAGATATTAAAATGCAGTCTGAGATTTTCTCAACAGATAGTTTGCCTAGGTGGAAGATTATTTCAATGTTAAAAAAGAAGAAATTTGCTGGTAGTATGCTTTATTGGCAAGAGATTAAATATTTACTAGTAAAATCAGCAAAATTAATTTATTAATGAAATAAAAAGGAAATTTGATGGTAGAAATAATAAGGATAAATTTGACTTTTTTTGTAAATGACATGGCATATACGTTTTTAAAATTTAAGTCTCTCCCCAAGCCAGAGAGGATGGATTGGCACAATTGGATGCAATGTTTCCTATAGAAGAGTTGGAGCATGTCTTGGTGAAAGTTGCTTCTGTCCCAGGTCCTGATGGTATTTCTTATGGTTTTTATGAGAGCATGAGTGTGGCAAATAAAAGAGGCTTTGTTGAGTCTAAGAATTCAGTAATGCTATGTGAGGATAGAAAACAGTAGTTAATTTCCAATAATCAGCCATTTATTAAGATGATTCCAAACAAAATCGCTGCATTTAATTATGTGACAAACATTAAGGACTCTAGGCCTATAGCTGTGATGAATAGTGATATCAAGATCATCCAAAAGATATTGTTACATCACATAATTCTAATCATAAATGACTTTCTCCCACCAGGAGTATATGGTATTAAAGGGCAAAATATAAACAAAGCCTTATTGATTTATCATCTGGTGTTTAGTTGTAAAAGATCAAAGTCTAGAGAAGGAGGACAACTTATCAAGTTGGACATGACCAATGCATATTCATACATAAATCTGGTGTATCTTAGGTATATAATTGTTAAATATATGGGAGATAATAAAACAGTCAGGTTGATATTGGATCTATTGGAATTTAAATCCATAGCATTCCTGAACAACAATGTATACTGGGGGTTTCAAAATCTGGATAATGGGTTGTTGCAGGGATCGCTGTTGTCTTCCATATTGATTTCATTTTATCTTTTGGAATTGTATCTGAAGATTAACAAAATCAATTTCATATATTGACAATGTGATAATTGTGATTAAAAAAAACATTATTTCGGAGAGTATATTCTATAATTGAGGAGTTTTTGGAGATGTCTGGTTCTGAATTTAATCAGAGTAAATCATATGTGTGGGATTTGGGCACTAATAAATAAGTAAATCAAAAGTGTTGTTTGGTGAACATAAAAAGGTGATGGGAATAGTATATCCTATTTTTAATAAGTATGTTGATGAGCATTCGATATTAAATGATCCTCTAGATAAAATTAATATGTAACATTTATCTAATATAGAATCATTACTTTTTGGTTAATTATTACTTGTTTAAAAGATGCTAAGTTTTTAAATGATTTAGTATTTATATCGTTAAAGTCTCCCATTAGAAAAATAATAGCATTATTATTTTTTTGTAAGAAGCCTATCAATTTCATTATGAATATATTGGATGAGATCATTAAAATGTGGATCTTTTGGAGGGTAATAAACAGCTATAATACCTATCCAAAGGATATCTCTGGAAGAAGTGAGGGCCTAATGGTTAACTGATAACTTCCAAAAATTGATTTTCTGTTAAGTTAAATGATTGAATTGATATATTGTTTTTGATATAGATTGAAAGGCCTCCTCCATGATGGTTGTCAGTTCCAGACCTAGGTCTATGAAAAGAGGAGTAATTGGCAATTTCAAAAGCTTGCATCATTACAAATCCAAGATTCAAAGAAAACTGAGATGTCACAATTACAGATAATCAATGTGAGCAACACTTGATGGAATTTATTATAGATTGATTGATATTACTGAAGATAAAACTTAGGAAACTATAATGACTGTTTAATTTATTAATATGGATTAGGTTATTAGCATAGGAAGAATTATGAGAATTAACTAATTTTTATTAAAATATAGGCTCTTATAAATGGGCTGGGAGATATGGGGTAGTTTTATGAGACCTGTTTGTAATGAGTATGTTATTTGGGGTTTTGTCAGTGATGGTGAGTGTTCATCTGAGGATGGGTGAATTTTTTAATGCTTAAGTTTTATGAGACTGTTCTGTAAATATTTTGGTGTTTTTTTTTTTTTTTTTCATAAAAATAAGAAACTAAAATAAAATAATAATAAAAATGTAAAGATAGTTGGACGGAGAGATATATTGAAACAATGTTTGTGTAGAGAGGAAGTTTAGGGGAAAAATAGAGGATGGGATCATGGAAAAGAAGATGGGGGGGGGGGAGCAAAAAATTAAAGGTGGCAAGAGAGAAAGAAGAAGGAGAGAGTACAAATGGAAGAGGAGAAGGACGGGAAAATATTTCATTTACTTCATTTCTAGTGTTCAGTAAAAGTAACATATTTAGTGTTAATAAATTATTTTGAAAAAACAACAATAAAAACGAATCTTTCTGAATTTATAAAATGTTTTTTCTCTCTCTTTCTTACTTATATAAATTTAAATGATTCTATGGTATGAATGTTCATTTCAAAGCCTAGTTTGATCTTTTATTTTTATTATTGTTTTTTTCTTCTCTTTTTCCACTTAACAAGTTGAGTTTTATATTGTTTAATTGAGTGCCTTCTTCACTATTCTTAAATTGTTGACTGTTCTGAATTCTAATAGATCGACTAAGCTATTAATTAAATTGTTGGATTTTCAAGAGGAGTATTAATGGTATTCAGTTGTTAGATCGGATGTCATACTAAACAATATGAGATTAACATTGCAAGATCCCAAATACATCGCATCAATATACAAAGGAAAAAAAAAACAAACTACTATGATTGGTTTTATTAATCAGTATCATTGAGCGAATGACGATTTGAAAGACTTTAGAAGAGAAATTTTTAACCAGGAAGAATTCAATCGTGAAAGAAATAAATGATGCAAACAGTTTTTTTTTTTCACAGTTAAGACAATATAAAAAAAATTCGGCTAAAAGAGAAAGCGAGTGATTATAGTTTAAAAAATAATGTTCCAGACAATTTGTTTACTAAGATGGTTTATTGCTAGAAACTTTAAAAGTAAAATATAAGATAAATAAGGATGAATTATCTTGTCTTTCAGATAAATGTAAATTCAATACATTGAAAAATACCTTATACATTTAAATTATATTGTTGCATCTACTCTTAAAAAGCAGATAAAAAGACTATCGTCTGCGTATACAACTTTACCTCTTCCTTTCCTCAGTCACAATATTATAACAAAATGAGCATAATTGTTATTCTTAGTACATGTATCGGTAATAATGAAGTTCAATAAATTAAAAAACAAAAACAAGTTGCAGTTCAATAAATTGAAAAAAAAAAAAAAATCTAAATTAGCTTATGTTATTTATTCGTAAGCTAATTTAGATTTTAATTTATTGAACTGCAATTTGTTTTTGTTTTTTAATTATTGAACTGCATTTTTACCAATACAGATACTAAGAATAAAAATTAAGTTCATTTTGTTACATTATTGTTGAAATATTGAACTACAATTTGTGAAAGGAAGAGGTGAAGTTGTATATGCAGACAGCTAGTGATAAAAGAACGGCTTGGAAGGATGGTGTCATTGGACAGGGCAGTGATGGGCGGTGTCAATGACTGCTTGCCTATCAAATAGAGAGCAGATGTTGAAAGTAGATTAGGGATCCAATATTTATATAGGGCGAATTCTAGACATATTTGTAACTAAAAAAATTTGATGACTTTTTTATTTTTGGTTTTGTATTTAAAATATGATATAAAATGAACGAAATAATTAAAAATACACGCTTCTCCCTCCCCTCAACACAAATTATTATATTTTGTTAATAAAAATAAATTTCCTATTATTAACTGGGAAATTCATTTTTGTGATGTAAATTCAACATTATTAAATTCACTAATAACTACAAGAGAAACATGTTCTAAAGAGTGGGGGCGTACTGAGTAAAAAAAAAATCCATGGCAAGATGCTCTAAGCATGGGGGAAAAAACTGTTCCATAACCGGCTTAGCTGGGAATCCAAACTGCCGCATTCCCAGCATATGACCTCAATATGATAGCAGCCAGCAATGTTACCACCATGTAAGAACACACTAATTATATTATTATTGATTCAAATGTAAGTGTACTTAGCTTATTCTACTTATCTGTGAATATTTTATATTAAAACATTTTAAAGATTTTTTAATTTAAAAAAATAATAATTAAGGATTCAAATCCATTTAATAAAAATAAAACAAACTTATTTTTTTATTAACTCCGCCTAGCTAAGGAAACAACTATTTACAATATGTACAAAGTATCTCAGTTACAATCTTCTTTTCCGGATACAACAGTGATGATAGTCACATGTCCGGATATATACAACAGTGATGATAGTCACATGTCCGGATACAAC
>PXIH01S0009016.1:6904-17120 GCA_003024985.2 Euperipatoides rowelli | reverse complement strand
TATATATTTATCTACCACACAAAGGGTAGGAGATAGATAACAAGATGGTTCATGGTTGGCTAAGCTGCTTTATACAGATAGCAGACTACAGCTGCCACTTCTGGTCCAAATATAGTAGCTTATACTGTTTAAGAAAATGTAGCTGGCTACTTGTAAGCTATTTTAATAAATGTAGCATAGGTACTTTTCAGCTATTAATTTCAACTGTTTCTGGTTAAGGGAAACGCTCAAAAAATATGTTTAGACCTTTTCAAACTGTATACATTATTAATATCATGTGTTATGAGTGAGCAGAGAACAACAAGTTATTATCTAATGGATTTCAGAAAAATAAAGAATCCCATGATTTCTGAAATTGGAGGTGTTACAGAAAATCTAGACCACAAATCATCTAATGTTCTAAAATATTGTAAGAAGCTGATGTAGAACCATCTTACCTGATTGTCCCTGCAAATAAAACAGGTTCCTGTGGGATTACAGATAACCTTGATCTCAGGTCTTGTAATCCAAGTTCTAAAATGTTGTAGCCATCTATTATAATTGTTCCTTCATAGGGTTCAACTAGACGGAATAAAATAATCCCTAGTGTTGACTTTCCTAAATAAAAATAAACTTGCCATTAAAAACCACTCAAAACAATACAAGAATAAGAACACTGATTGATGAATCGGGTTTATCAATTCAATTGCTGCATGTTTCCACACTATAGTGCTTTTACGGTATTATTTTACATTTTAAAATATTTATTATTAACATTTTAAAACATTAATGCAAAAACATTGCATTTTTTGAAATACCTTTGATAGAATTCCTCAACATCTCAAAATGTCTGTATCATCTCTCTTACCAAACTATCAAATAAGTCTTTTTGCACCTCTTGATTATGATATGATTGGAAGAGGGGGCATAGTGGATTTAATACAAAGTAGGTGTTAGGGTTTAGTTTGGGGTTAAGGTTAGGATATCTTTAAAACGTTTAAACTTTTAAACAATCTTACCTCATTACTATCAAATTTTGGTGTAGTGCCCTCTTTCAAAAAAAAAAAAAAAATGATTGAATGCTGTTATAAATCAAATATTGCAGTACATCACACCATCAAAAATACAGACATGTGATCCTATGATTTTCCTTACAATCCTTTCTACAAGATTTGACATTAATTAAAAATAGGATTTATAAAATAAATGTTTGAAAAAGGTAATAAAATAGCCATTTACTAAATAGTCCGGTTTGATTGGTATGTTTATAAGGAAATATCAATAAAAACACCAATTTATTTTTGTAGGATCTAAAACTAGGGTTTAGCCTAATTGTGTCACATGGATGCAGTCGTGTCGGAAGATAGTAAATATTACGTATGTGTAAGCATTAAATAATTTTTTTATTTGTGAAAGAAGGCCCTACACCACAGACATTAGCAGGTAAGATATGTTTTAATGATTTAAAATTGACAATATTGGGGAAACCAATTACCATTAAATTGAATGGAAATCAAAGAGGAATTTATCTTTAAATATTGTATAATACATTCCTTGTCTTAAGCAATCATCTCCTTTCCTTACATCCATCCACCCTTGATCACATTATTTGGGTGTTATAACAACTTGAAATGGATTAAAACGTCACCTGAAGGTACTAGTTTGTTCTATAGGTTGGGAAATTGCATGATGTGTCTACCATACATTTGAGGGATTCCTGTTTTCATCTATTTGTCTGGTATTGGATGTGAACTTCTAGTCTTCGTTGTTAATTGCAGGATCATTGGAATTCACTTTTGTTCCTCCTAAGGGAACTCCAATAGTATGTTAGGTCCTCAGTCGACTTTGAATAACTCTTCCTTCTGTTCCAATATATCCTTTACCTAACTATGTATATAAAACTCAAATAATAACTTTTATTCAAGGTCATATGAGGACTATACAAGCACACTGTGAGAAAACCAGTGAACATTTCAATTGTTTCAGTAAGTAGATACCAGTTTTCAAAGATAATATAAATTAATAAGCCAAAGAACACGTTGCATATCAAATTGTTATCAAGACCAAAGAGGCTGCAATTAATAGAAGAAACATAGTTGAAAAATATAATTATATTTAAAAACAAAAATATGTCTTATGTTTTTTATACTATTTAAAGATTTCATTCATTGTTGTATCATATTATTTTTTCCATATAGTATATGGAAATATTATACTTTTTTTTAGGACAAGAGAGAAAAAAGATAGGCGAGTAATTGGATTTAGTCAAGTCTAAACATCTCATAATCCCACTCAAATTAAAACACTTTTTCACCTTCATACATTCATAATATTGATAAAAATTTGCTTTTATTTTATCAACATTATAATAGAGTAATATATACTTATAAAAATATTAAACCTATTTACATATTAATTTATACTCTATCACATTATTAATAACAACGTTTTTAGAAGCTTTATTACATCATATGCACATTTATTTCATCCATCAACTTTAAATTTCATATTAATACACAATTTGCATCACAAACCAATTTTGTGTCAAATTTTAAGAAAGTTGAAAAATCATTTCATGTAGATCCTCTGACCTCTCAACAATAGTCAATCTTTTTGAATGTGCATTCAAAGCTAGGTATATTGGTTTCTGGAGCAGACACCTTTCAGTGTGAATACTGGATCATTTGCATTATGACAGAAAGTCAAACATTATTGTGCATATTTCAGATTTCAATCAAGTTAATGCTAACAATTTTCATGCAATTATGAAAATTAATCATAGAATGAAAAAGTTTATAGCTGAATACCTTTCTATTAATTATTACAATCCTGACATCAATCTTACAGTGGGGTCACAAATTTTATTTTAATATATCAAATTGCTTATTGTTAAAAAAAAGTTTACAATTCTGTGTAATTTATTAATCTCTTATAATATTTTATGGTCTTGAAGATATTACAAATAGTAGAAAGATCTTGACCCAATTTAAACTTTGAACTTTTGATGAATTAATGTGCCTCTACTTGAAGAAAATAAAATATTTAACAAAAGCTAGACTTGTAGAAATTCAAATATAACTATAAAGTGCATTAGATTTAGTTATTCACTAGTAATAATTATAACAACAGTAAGAATAATAATTATAACAACAGTTATAATAATTATAATAACAATTAGGATATATTAATTATAATAATAATAATCATAATAAATCACAATACTAGAGACAATAAAACTAAACCTTACCTGAACCTGTTCTGCCGACAATTCCCAGTTTCTCTCCTCCTTTCAATTCAAATGATACTCCTTTTAAGACCGGAGGAAGACCTTCACGGTAGCGCATATGAACATTTTTAAACTTGATATTACCGAATGTTGGCCAGTTTGCAGGGGGTCGTTTATCTGCAATAATAGGAGGCGCTTCCATTTCTAATGACTTAAATAAAAATCAACAAATTCTTTTAATATAAAAAAAATGTCAATAAAAAATTTAATAGATTCTTTAGAAATAATAATCTAAGAAATTAAATTCAAATGCAAACACATTAGAAATTTGAAAAGGGCAAAAACTTTTCACACACTAATCCAAAAATCATTATGAGAAGGAAAAGTTGAAACACTAAATGTAAATTATTTTAATAATTGCCAAACATTTCAATGGGAGGAAGGATGTCATTTTATTCTAGGTGATGCAAACATAGGAAGTATGAATTGAAATTCATTACAACTGCTGTGCCACAGTTCAGATTTACTTCAAAGTAACATAGATCAAAAGAAAAAACATTCATGCAGACTATTCTTAGTGAATGGTTGACAATCACCCTCTCAATGAGAATTGGGAGCTTTCCCCTATTTATTTTAAATCCCTCAGAGATTTTGTCCTCAATGTTGCAAATCTTGCAGTTTGATGCTGGAGAGGTGACAAAGGTTTTGTGAGCATGTCAGCCNCCATGCCTTTGAGGCTATTAAATCACATCAAATTAACCATGTTATAGGATGTATTTAACATAGTAAAGGCATAGGTCAATGTTTTGTCAATGAGTGATAAACCCGATTCTTTGTTATCTTTTGTGCCCCTTAATTGTCAAAGAGGATTACAGTCGAATCCATGTTAGAAATCTTATCATAAAGTTCTCCTAATAAGGTTTATAAATACATGGCCCCCCCTTGTTGTTGCTAACAGGGCCATGTATTCGACCTCAGTGCAGGAAAGTGTACTGTGGATTGTTTTCTATTTTGTTTTATTTATTTATTTATTTTATTTTCAACTTTTTTCAATCATTTATCTGTTGGAAGTAATGTAAACCTTGTCAACATCCTCAGGGGCTATGACAGATATCTTTTGCCATTATGTGATCGGCAATAATTTAAAATTATATTTATTTATTTCTGTAAATATTTACTCTGTGTTATTATTTCGCATTAATGTAGCACTTTTTGTGTATATCATTGTTCAATTTCTAATGCAATCATAATAATATTGACTCTGGTGGCTACCATTATTTATATGTCTGGCTTGTGCTGATCAAGCTGTTAATGCAAAAAATTCCCTACTGGTCGATCTAATGAGGGACCAGTAGGGAATATTTTGCATTTTACACTCTTCTTTGGCAGTTCTAAGTGACATCTCCTTTGACAATTTCAAACTATTGTCTAAAGGAATTGATGCTCATTTCACATCTTTCATGTTAAATTTTTTGATGATATTATCAACATACTTTCATTTCAACAATGGAAGTATGTTGATGACATTCTCGGCACCATTGTCTGTCCTCTTGATCAAATTCAATCCCTAGGCATAAATGGAGTTTTAATAGATCACTCATTTAAACATTTTGATTAGATATTTTGTAATCTTGTTTAACATATTGTCACTGTTGGTTGCTACTCTCAGGCCATCAACATAAACGAATATTATCAGTTCTTTTTCTCCAGCTGTGTCTGCACATAATAGTTTCAGTCCGAGAAACTTTAGATTATCATCACATTTTTACACCATTGTCTGCTGGCTTCTTTAAGCCATATAGTGATTTGTGGAGGAGATAGACTTGGTCACCTTGGGATGATTCTTCAAATCTTTCAGTTTGCTCCATATATATTTATTCATCAAGGTCTCCATATATGTGTAAAAAGTCACATATATGTGCTATATAAGATATAAAGTATATACAATATATTCGATGTTATTTCAAGACTGAACATGTTTTCTTTATTCTGTCTATATAAATATAACATTCTATGTGATGTTATTAAGATGTGCATAAGGTTTGGTTAAACAAGCAAATGTTTTGGGTTATTACTAATATTATATAAAGACAAACATTATTTATAAAATAAACATTAGGCTATATAAATAATTTTACCTTGACATAATGACAGATGCGTTCTACACAGGTGTATCTAGCTTGCGTCTCTGATTTCACTCTTATGATATATTGTAAGTATGAACTTAGCTATGAAAAATAAATAAATAAATAAATATACTTTGTTTAGAAATCAGTTCTTAATTAACATATTTATATTTAAAATTGTTTGACATATGTATAGATAAATTTTGGTGTGGGTCAGACAAGAATAAAGATGGACAATAAGTAAATTGCCACACACAGCTATCCAATGAAAAATAATGATAAAGTCACCATTTGAATAATATAACCTTAATTACCTGTAGACTACTTGAAAGAGCTAATCCTGCAAATGCTGCTGATATATTTTCTCTAGTCAGTACTGCAATGAGGCTTGCTATTACCAGAATTAAATTACTGATAAGGTCCACACGGAAACATACCCAGCGAACAGCAAAATATAGAAGAGTAAACGGTACGCTGTTACAGTCAACAAATTCTTCTAATCTAGCAAGATAAAAAACAAACATTTAATAAATCATTGATTGATTGATTATTATAAATGAAATAATTGAATGGCTACAAGACAATCTAGATATATAATCAAATATTTGCTTATCTATTCTCTATACAATTCTCAGAAGCTTGACAAATCAGTACTAAATTTGGCACACTTACTCTCTAGGACTGAGCAGGTAACATAGGATCTCATTTAACTAGGTCAGCCCATACCCTGACCCTATGGATCACACCCATGAGTAATTCCTAAATCCTTGGAATGATCAGGGCCAAATTTGGAATACTTACTCTCTAGGACCCAATGGAAAATATAGGCTATCATTAAACTGGGTCACCTTACCCTCTATCCCCCCCCCACCCCAGGCAATGCCAGCCATTTCTGCTAATTTCTTGATAGAAGAAACTTCAACCATTGTTTTTGAATGTTTAATGTGATTTATAAATTACTGTATGTGATAAGTGTTGAATTAATTCATATAGTGACCTACACCACCCAGAGACAGAGTTATAGTAGGCTGAGGGACAAGTCTCTACCATCTGTTCACCAGCCCCAACCAGAGACAGAATTCTGATGTGCTGAGGGATAAGCCTCCACCATCTGTTGACCTGCACTGACCAGAGGCAGATCTCTGATGGGTGAACAACAGGCCACTACAATCTGTTGAGAGACACAGACCAAAGACAGAGCTTTGGTGTGCTGAGGGACAAGCCTCCATTATCTGTTGACCTGTACCAACCAGAGAAAGAGCTCTGGTGGTCTGAGAGCCAAACCTCCACTTTCTGTTTTTAAGATTAAATTTATGTAATATTAGTGCAGTGTATAATTATATTATTCAGAATTTTAAATTCAACATACTCTAAAAATAAAGAATCAACTTATATCATTCTAATGTACTCTAATTTCCACCTCTAATCTAATATTGGCTAGATTAGATGTGGAAATGTTATTTACCTGAAGATGGGTTTACTTCCCTCTTTTGGTCGTAATGACATTCTTAGTTTAAATAAAATAAATACAGTAATAGTGAAAATCTTCGCACGATTAGCACTTGCAATTTTTAAGAATGAAGAACCAAGCAACTGTAATGTTATTCAAAATAGTCAATTGAATTTGATTTTGTACTTTTCCTGTTCTGTTGAAATGATTGTCCTGTTCTGTTGAAATGATTTTCCAAGATACACATTGATAGTCCAACCTTGCTGGACTCCAGGGACAACCTTGCTGGACTATGGTNTGTTGTTGTCCGGCATATTTGTATTTGTATTTGTATAGAATAATTTCAAATTCGTCAAAAAAATTCTCCATCCTGTATAAATCAAAAAACTAAATGTTAACTCTCCAAGAATTAAAACATATTTATTTAACTTTTATTCGTCCGTCAACTGAGTATTGTGCACCTGTATGGTATAATGCCCTCACTAAAACACAAATTAATTCTTTGGAATTGATTCAGAAACGAGCCAGAAAATTTATATTAGGAAATGAATATATTTCTTACACCAACGCTTTAAAAATTTTGAACATCCCTTCTCTTGAAGAAAGACGATTTCATCTTTTTAAAAACTTTGCCATATCCTTTAGTTTTATTGCCTAAAAAATAAATGATATTTCAAATCATTTTACTAGATCCTCAAACAAATTGTTCAAAAAATTTATTAGAACTAGTCGTTATGCCAAGTCCACCTTACCATGCATAACCAATGTTCTCAATGATATCAGCAGTGAGTGATGTATAATTGTACGTATTGTATATATCATCATATTATTTTTTTTATCTTATCTCAATACATCTCAAATCACATATTTTTTTTCACTGAATATCTTGAGTTTCCATATTCTTTATATCTTTACTTTATTGTAAATAAGTCCTCATCCTTTCTGTAAGGGAAATGACTTATCAAATTTATCTCATATTTTTCAATGTTTTGTAATATATTCCCAATTCTAAATAAACGCAATATAATAATAATAATGATACTAATCCCTCTAAAAAGATTTATAGACCTCTCAATACTACTTGCAGACATAGAAATGGATACATTTGAGACACACATTATGAAAATGAAGAATATGATTAGTGGCATAGATCCTAAATTATTCTTCTATCATAGATATGTGGATGATGTTGTGGCCCTGGTGTAATCCATTAAACTGATACAAAAGATTATCAAACCTTAATAATTATTCCAACAATATCAAGTTTACATGTGAAGTCGAACATAACAATGTCCTTAATTATTTAGATCATCATATTATATTAGACATGATTTTTATTTAGATTTTACTGTATTCAGAAAAATCACACATAATACTGTTACGATTTGCTATACACCATTACCGGTGTATACTTTTCTACTAAAATTAATGTCCTAAAATTAGATATAAGTAAAATATTGTATACATGTAGTAATTTAAATTAGTTGGCAATTGAGATGAATAATATTTGAGTAATATATTTTTCTAATTTATATCGTCCTAAAGTTATTAATTACATAATATAAAAAATGTAGATGGAACATATACAAATATTTTGAACACTCTGCCGCATTCATCTACATCTTCACATATAACACAATCGACTAACAAATCAGTTTCATCTACTTACATAGTAAATATCAATAACTCTTCTTTATATCATATCATTTTTATAATATCAGATTTATTTGCAAACTTAAAATAAATAACCCTATATAAATAAATATATTGATGGATAACCCTTTACATTATCAGACCAATTTTAACGTTTTTAATAATTTTATTTCTATTCATTCTCATTTCTATCATACTGCAAATTCTAATCTCATAATTGATTCTACCATCCCCTAATAATTTTATAGATATTTTAAATATATTGAATAAACATGTAAAAACTTCCCCCTTAATCCCTTATGTACTGTCTATATCTTCAAAACTTCAAAAACATATAGTTTGATGATGTTATCAAAATTTCTAAAACAGATAGTTTGATTATGTCATCAAACCTTCTAAAACATATAGTTTCATGATGTCATCAAAACTTCTAAAACATATAGTTTGATGATGTCACCATAACTTGTAAAACAGATAGTTTGATTATGTCAAGAAAAATTCTAAAACATATACAGGTAAAAGTTTGTTACTACGAACTGCAGGGTCCATAGAAATGTTTCGTTATACTGAAATTTCGTTGTAGATAAAAAGGCTAAAAATAGATTTGAAATCCTCAAATTCATGAAGAAAAAAAAATGATCTAAATACTGTACTGTATATAGTTAAATCAAAACTCAGCATAAATAAACAATTATTCAAAGATTTTTAATATTTTATAATAAAGATATCCCTCTGTTCAAACGAAATCTATTTACATTATTCAAATATACAAGAGTTGAAATATTTATCAAAAATAATTATCATTTACCCTAATTTCTCTCTTTCACCAATTTCAAGAGGCTCTACATAAGAAACAGTAAATGTTGCCAAATGATTTTTTTTAAATCATTTATTCAAATCAAGAAAAGATTTATTCAATATCAATCAAGATGTTTAATTAAAATTTATTGTTTATTGAATTAAATGTTGTTAATCTTTGCTGCCAGCTGTGTTTTGAAAACAATAACAATTTTTGATTTCTTCAATTTAGACCCAAACTGAAAAAAGAGAAGTTGATCTATCATTCACTAATTACATTATTTCTCTTTAAAAGAAAAGAGAAAAGAGAAGACATCCTTCACTGCCAATAGCTTGACCCTATTTCTTTCCTTGTTTTCTATATAGTGATGAGAAAAATAAAATCTGTTATTAAAATAAAAGATATCAGGGGGACAGATTTTGATTGCTCTATAATAATTTCTAATTAGATGTTCTGTTTAATTGTTTATAATGAAGTAAAAATAAAATAAAATACAGTATTAGATTTTAAAAAATAAATAAAGTCAAGGGAGTTTATTTGCTGATATAATAATTTGTTGTATAGAAATACATTTTGATTGTAAGGACTGTAAAAATCATTCGTACTATTGAATTCTTTGTATTATTGAAATTCGTTCTAAAGATAATATTTTAACCTTGATCTTATGGGAAATCTACAGGGGATAAAATATTATTTTGTTCTACTGGGATTTTCATTGTAATTACTTTCGTAGTAAAGAGCTTTTACCTGTAGTTTCATAATGTCATCAAAAATTCTAAAAACATAGTTTGATGATGTCATCAAAACTTCTAAAACATAGTTTGATGATGTCATAAAAAATTCTAACATAGTTTGATGATGTCATCAAAATGTCTAAAACGATTGTGCCATCAAAACTTCTAAAACATAGTTTGATGATGTCATCAAAAATTCTAAAACATAGTTTGATGTCATCAAAATGTCTAAAACGTAGTTGATGATGT
>PXIH01S0009012.1:0-12743 GCA_003024985.2 Euperipatoides rowelli | reverse complement strand
AAAAAGTTAGTAACGAAATGCACGAGATTACCCTTGAACTAAAACAATGACAAACAATCTCTTTAAGTGAGCTAATGATGAACGAAAAAATATCAAATAATTAAAAAAGTTAGCTATTGACGAACACGCCTTAGGTTACAAATTGTAGACATGTCTGTTATAGTATTTCCATATTGTATTTTAGAGATGTCGTTAGGATAACTAATATTGTTGTTTTGGAAATGATTATAATATTCTTATGTCTGTTTTGCTTGGTTTATAATGTTTTTATTTTTTAATAATTAAATTTTAGGCATTTCTAGATATTCTAGAGTTGGTTCTATTTTACTGAGCTCTCAGTGCCGCATGGTAAATGCCATGATTGCCAAACGCCATCACTGTTTTAATGGAAATCTGTAGGTGAAATACACCATGACGTCACTAGAGCAGCAACTACGTAAACTAGCTTTGCCAGAATCAACTTCATTCTTACAACAAAAAAAGAAACCATCTTTGCTTTTTGATGCCAAAGAAGCTGCAAATTTAGAAAGAGATACTGTTTATGATCTTGGATTGAATGGTTTGGAGCAGTTGGAGAAATTAGACCCAGGATTCCGGAGTTTTTATGAAACCTTGTTCAGCGAAGCAGCTAAGACAATAGAGAGATCTGTACAAACTAAAGAAATTAATGCCAAATTGGATACAAATGTTGAGGCATTTCTAATTAGAGTATCCCCTTTTTTTCTTATAAGACCGGCACACGAAGCCCTGGAATGGCTAATCTGCAGATTCCATATTCATGAATATAATGTGGATGCTTTAATTGGCTGTATTTTACCCCATCATGACAGCAAGTGGTTTTCTCGGGTTCTCTCATTAATTAATATTGGTAGCCCTACCAACAAATGGCACTGGCTATATTCTCCCCAGAAAGCTGGTGTTCCATTGGCTAGATCAACGTTATTTACTCATCTTTATTCTGATGTTGGATTTTTAGCTTTCATTTCTGACTTGGTTTTAAATACTGTAAAGGTATATGAACATGTACAGACATCAAAGTTGCAAATGTTTTTTTCTTTTTATGCCACGTCAATATGTGGCGCCATTTTGCATGGTGGAAAGCTACCAGAAACATGGATAGCCAAACTAGCTCCTTATATTGTCAAAGGTCTGAAATCCTTCATTCCTGATTATGTAATTTCTACCTATATGATCATTGGGGCTTTGGTTTACAAAGTCAAATTGAATTCAACAGTCGTTTCTAGTCTGATCAAACAGCTGATGTTGAGAATGACCAATTCATTATTGCCCAATGGACTTAACTGTTTAGTTTTAATTTGTAACACCCAACTTGTAAAAGAATTTGATCGTAGGAGTTTAGAAAATTTCATTCAAAATTCACTTCTTGTGGAAACTTTACATGACTTATCTTTGAAGAGAGACATTTCAAGTTTTCTGTCTGTTCTGCTTCTACAATTGGTAAAGTATGGATTACAGGGGAAATGTCGGGAATCAAAAGTGCAGCGTTCTCCCAAGAAAATGTTGATATTTTTGCGCCTGTTGTTACGCCATGTTCCGCTGAATGATAAACTAGCAGCTTTGTTAGTAGGAAATTTATTACAGCAGTGTCTTGAATTTAAAGAAAAGAGGTTAGCTGAGAGGTTTAACAAGAAAATGAAGCCTATTATCAGATTTATTGAAAAAAGATATTCTAAGATATTTGATCAACAACTAGAGAAATTCAGTTCAGCATTTGGCCAAAGTCACCCCGATGTTGTAAAAAGTTTTATTGCCCTCTCATTGTCTTCTGGTAAAC
Organism: Euperipatoides rowelli; assembly: GCA_003024985.2. Taxonomy (NCBI): domain Eukaryota; kingdom Metazoa; phylum Onychophora; class Udeonychophora; order Euonychophora; family Peripatopsidae; genus Euperipatoides; species Euperipatoides rowelli. The sequence continues at coordinate 10,948 of PXIH01S0009012.1, read as the reverse complement.
ATCAGGTTTTGTCATCGGATGGTGACACGCTTATTATGAGTCTCAACCATGTAAACTCTGTTTTACGCTGTGCAGGAATAAAAAATCTTTACCAATGTATTAAAAATGGCGAGAACTTTGATTGCAAATTTGTTGAAGAATCTTTGTTGTCCAGACTTAGAGATGATGATATTAAAGTAGTAGACGAAGTGTTAAAAATGCCACCAGTAGTGGTTGAAATGTTGTCTAAACAAAGGCTTATTGAAACTTTATCTAATTTATTGAATAACAAAACCCACAATTTATCAGGAATGTTGAAGCTTTTGTTGAAATGTTTTGGAACGGAAGAAGCTTTGAATGATCAAATTGCTCGTACAGTTTTACCATTTTTATTTATGCATAATGAACAGCTATACCAAATTCAAACGATGCTGTTAACTTCCCCGTTTTTCAGTCACTACGTGCTGTTTGAGGAGCTCAGCAAAGCTTTTTCTGATGATCGTGTAACACTACCGGAGAATCTTTTAACTCATTTAGCAAATCATTTTCTCCAATTTAATGATGAGGAGCTGACATCAAAGCTAAACTTTTTCTTCCGAGCTACTCATCACAATGAAAATCTGAGACTTGAAAGACAGTTTATTGGTTTATGCCTCATTCGTTCTTTGATTGAAAAAGAAACGGATCCCTCCCGTCAATTAGATTTTGCCTGCAAAGCCATTGTTTTCAGTGAAGCTATTATGAACATTAAGTCAAGTGAAGAACATTGTTCAATTAAGGATCTGGATCAAAAGATTATGAATAATTGCTTTAATATTATTCATAAAGGTGGAGTACCAGACACAAAAGTTCTGAATTTCTTGGAAGAAATTGCTTCAATTGTCAAAATGCCTAAAAAGCTTGAAGGAATAGAATGGTGGAGTTTAACAAATTCAGATGCTTCAATCAAACATTTCTTAATTTTTGCCGTGAAGCTTTTTGACTTTGTTATCAAAGAAGGTTTGAAATCTAGGAAAAATAATTTGACAAAAATTTTACAAGTCTTGAAAGAGAATTTGTTGAAAAACAAACGTAATCTGCTCAAGTTTTTGTCAATGTTTGCAACTTCTCATTGTTACGAAGAAGGTGATTTGCCACTTAGCATCAGCAGAACTTTGCAGGCTTTGTCTTTACATCAGGCTAATGCAATTTTCACTTCTATGACTAATAAAGAAATTAGTGATATTTTTCATGGCAGTCTCCCTGTTGTTGCATGGCTGTTGATTGCTGTTTCTTGTCCAGTTCTTACTACACGCTCAAATGCTCTTTCGTGCTTTGTTACATTAAAGTCAAAAGGCCAGAATATAAATGCACCTTTTACTCGTCTAGTTTCCACTGTGGCCGACCACTGTGAGGAAATATCTGGAGATGTACACCATCTGCAGTATTGTTTGAAATTAATTTTTGAAAGTATCGATTTATCTTTTCCAAAGAAGAAATTTCCTTCCAAAATTATACAGGCCAAGCAAAAGATGATTATGGTTTCATTAGAGTCTTTACTTAATGTCATTTCAGATGAAATTTCGGCTTCTCTCTGTGTTTCTCTTTTGCAAAGCATCTCTGGGATCAATGGAAAGTTTTTAATGCCACAGTTACTTCCTGGTCTGAAAAGATTACTAACTAGAACTATATCTTCTGAAAAGCTATCACTTAGTGAAATTAAGCTACTAATACTCATTATCTCCAAGTTTACACCAGATACTACAACTCTTTTTCAAAATTGTGAAGATTTCCAGTTATTTTTACAAGTTTTGCGTACTCATGTTGACGTACCTTCAAACTATGACTCACCCCAGATTGTGGCTTTGGAACAGATCACCAAAGAATTTTTTTCTGCCTTACCAAGGCCGGATTTACAGCAAATACTTTTGGGCCAGCTATTGGATATACTGAGTGACAACAAAGAAACTACACTTATAGTACAAGTTGGAAAAGTTATTAAGAGGATCTCACTTCAAGCTGATCACATCCTGACTGAATTTAGAACAGTAACAACATTTGCCAAGCCGTCCTGTATTAAAGAGGCTAAGCGTCTCAAGTGGAGTTCAACTTTGCCTGATGAATTGGAAATAGAATCTCGAGCATGGCGACGCATTGTTCTCTTTCTTGAATTGTTGCAGAACAAGAAAAAAATTAAGGACGCCCAGTTTTTAATTCCTGAACTATTTAACCTGTTAAAACTATTACTTGAACAAAATGTTCAAACTGCTTCTGAATATGCCAAGCAACTTATTCTGACCTTTATTCATAATATTTGCGTGAAGTTATCATCTGAAGACACTATACATTTCGCAAATCTTCATTCAGAAAAATTTAATGTAGAGCTAATTGTACAGTGTATTCGTGTTTCTGAAAACCCTCAAATACATCGTCAAGCACTTGTTTTATTAGCAACTGCAGCCAAACTGTTTCCTGATCATGTTTTACACAATATCATGGCTATTTTCACTTTTATGAAGAATAATATTTTAAGGCAAGATGATAGTTATAGTTTTCAAGTTATTACGAAAACTGTGGAGACTATCGTACCTGTTCTCATTATGTCTCGACGGCAAAACCTCTCTTCTACAAATACTATAGAAATGGACAATATAGTTCTATCTGTAACACGAGTGTTTGTAGATGCTTTCCCACATATTCCCAAGCATCGGCAACTTGCTCTTTTTACCCATTTGGTTATTAATCTGGGGCCTGAAAATTTCCTGTGGATTATCATAGCTCTATTACTTGATATTGTTGTGCGTAAAATCATATTTCAAGATGAGATAATGGAAGGCAGCGAAAATGAATTTCTACATCCAGTTATTGAATTTTCTTTGGATTTTATTCAACAGTTTAAACCGAAAGTTCAAATATTGTCTTTAAAAAAACTACTCAGATACCTGTTGACTTTGCCAGATGAAAAAGTGAAAAATGATAAAGTTGAATCTAAGAAAAAGAAGTCTCCATTAAAGTCTGTTTCGTTAGACGAGAAAGGGATATTATTTGATGTAGATAGCCATTCTGGGAAAGAACTGAGACATTTCAAATTCATTACTGTATCCTACATAGCATTGGCTCTAAACAGTCCCAAGTTTATAACCGAGGTTGTTAAATTATCCGACAATGAAAATATTGAAATGCAAAGTTTATATAAAGATCTTCTGGAAGAAACCCTCCTTTATATCTACCGAATTGCTGGCTCTCTAGAGCTCTATTCCCAAGAACCGTCGGCTCGTTACTGGAAAGCATTACTTCATAAAAGCTATGAAGTTTTGGATAAAGTTAATTCTCTATTGCCTAGTAGTATTTTTATCCACATTGTCTTGGAACTGATGAAAAATGAACTTCCTTCTGTTCGAAGAAAGGCCATGGAATTACTCAACACCAAGCTTCAACGTCCAGAAAGTTTTGTTGAAAGTGAGTTTGATCTTTTGATAAAGTTATTGAAACCTTTGATGAGTGCGGCAGATGCCACAAGGATTAACCAAGAGGAGGAGGCAGCTGTTAACCGACAGACTGCATTTTTCAGTTTAAAATTGCTTATTCGAATATTAGCACCAAAATATCCTGAAGAAATTAAACCTATGTTGCAATTGATAGTTAGAATTTTTGCAACACCAAACAACATTGCAGTGGCATCTAGTGCTCTTCTATGTTTGGCGGAATTTTGTGCAAGTCTCAAAATTCACGCTATTCAAGAGCTTCCCTATTTCATGCCAAATATAATTTCTGTCCTGAATAACAAAGAAGAATTGCTCAGTAATGATTTGTTTTTATTAAGTGCTGTTACTGCGCTACATAAAATTGTGGCCAATCTCACTCATTTTCTCAGCTCTTACTTGTTGGACATTCTTAAAAATGTTGTAATCCTCTCCTGTTTAAGTGCAGGCGATGATCTTAGTAAATCCCAGCTTTATCTGCGCCTGAAAAGCATTAGACACATTCTCGCTACGGTTGTGGCTCCAAGGATTCTGTTACCTGCTGTTGCAGATTGCTATAATTATATATTTGTTCAGCATCCAAAAGCAATTTGTTGGCTCATGGTTATTTTAGAGGATTGTCTAGCATCCATAAGTAAAGAAGATTTGATTAGTCATCAGACGTTATTATATAATTTCTTTCTGACTGCCTTTGATTTCAGATGCTGTTATGATGCCAAGTATTCTCTCGACAAGATCAGTGAAATTGAAGAGCACATGATGAAAGCAATTTTAGCAATGGTTTGGCGTCTTTCAGAAAACCATTTTCGAACATTCTATTTAAAGTTCTATGATTGGGCCACTAAACCAGATTCCCCAAAAGATCGTCTCCTAGTGTTTTACAGATTAACCTACAGGATTGCCGAAAAGTTGAAAAGTTTATTCATTCTTTTTGCTGGAATCTTCATAAAAAATGCTGCCGATACACTGAATGCTAATAATTTTTCCAAAACAGATATGTTTTTTGAAGGTGATAATCATGAAGAGAAATCATCTTTGCTCCTTCAGTTCATTTTTTCTAGTCTGCAAACATGTTTTGAACATGACAATGAAGGTTTTGTGAATAAAGATAGATTTGATACTCTGTTGGTGCCATTAGTGGATCAAATTGAAAATACCTTGGGTGAAGACAAAATGCAAGATCGGATTTCAAATTTTTTAGTTCCCTGCATCGCTCAATTTGCTGTCTGCTCTCCAGATTCTTGGAAAACTCTCAACTATAGTGTCTTATTGAAAACTAGACATTCTTCAGCTAAAGTTCGTTTTGCAGCGTTAAAGGTTTTGTTGAGTATAGTCGAAAAACTTGGGGATGATTATTCACCTCTTCTTCCAGAAAGTATTCCATTCTTAGCGGAGCTTATGGAAGATGACTTTTCTGAAGTTGAAGCCCAGTGTCAAGAAGTTATTCAGAAAATGGAAAGTATTCTTGGGGAATCGCTTAAAAAATATTTTTAGACTTGTGATTGTTCAAATTCCTAAAACTGTATACAATCCAAACTTCATTAAGCCATTATAGTATCACTTATGTTAAATTAATTTAAAATATCCAATTTAAACCAATAATACAATCTGGATTACACTGCAAATATTCTAATATTGACCTGTTTTTTATCACTTTATGCTGTTTAAACATCTTGTGGTCAAATGTTGGAATTTTAATCTAAGATATAGAGAGTAATCACAACACAGGAAAAGTATATTCTGCAAGATGTAAACAAATGGAAAACAAAAATGACCATTGTCCTGAAGTAATAAAATTTAATATTTGAATAATTATCTTACCAAGCATTTTGTTTTAAAACTACAACTTATATAATATAAATATGTCAGAAGTCTAAAATGATATGCTGCTTTTATCTAGCAAGTTATCTTAAAATTAGTAAATTTGTGGGTTGGTTCCTTTCTACTGAATGGCATCCGTTTATTCCAGGGGTGTATATTCTTACCAAAGAGTGAGCAAACAGCTCGGGAAGAATTTCAACTTCGGGAAGAAATTGAGGCATCCGATTTAAAAAAATATTGAATACTTGATGAAACATAAGCATTAATTGAATAGATAGCATATCTTAACTAAAATTTCTTAATTTAATTAAATACCTTATTATCTAAATTATTTTAAATTATTAGCTTATTACTTTATTAATGTTAAAAAAAAAAAGGTCAATGCTGTCACTCTCGGTACCGTAGGCTACTCGGGAAGAATCTTCTAGCAACTCGGGAAGATTTTCATTTTAATGTGAAGAATATATGTACCCCTGGTTTATTCTGTTGTACTTAGAGTATAGAATAATTAATTCATAAATGCCAGATGTTTTTTTTTTAAAATTAAAATTGACAATTTTCATTTTCAGCCAGGTGTTAATTACAATCGTAAATATGTCGTCCACTTCGCAGAAACATCGAAATTTTGTGTCAGAACCTATGGGAAACAAAGCCGTCACAGAATTGGCTGGCATTGGAGAAGTTTTAGGTAAACGGTTAGAGGACAAAGGTTTTGATAAGGCTTATGTTGTTCTTGGTCAATTTCTACTTTTGAAGAAAAAAGAAGATCTTTTTCTAGCTTGGTTAAAGGATGCCTGCGGTGCTAACAGTAAGCAATCGAAAGATTGTTATACATGTTTATCAAATTGGTGTGAAGAATTTCTTTAATCGTTACCACATGTTACAAAGAATTTGTTATAATTTTCATAGTAAAAATGAACTAATACAATTTTTATAAAAATAATTTTCTATTAAAAATAATTGTATTTTTAACATTTTATTAAATGTGATTTTTTTTAAGAAACCAAAAAAAAATTGGATTTTTTTTTTTTTTCACTGAACATTAGATTAGAATAAATATCATTAGATTAGGTTAGCATAAGTGATGGTCTTGGAGACTTTTCACTAAAAAGAAAATTAGCCTACTCCCCCCATTACATTTGTATTAAATCAATTCACCAAAGCATCTATCACCACCCAAAAACAAATCAAGTCTAGCTTTAAATGAATGACAACTCAAGGAATTCACCTCTGCAGGCATGTTCCACCAAAACACAGTTCTACTTGCAATATATCCTTTGTGAATGTTTCCAGCTCTAAACGGAAGCATTAGTTTTTTTTCAATGACCTCTAAGGGATTGAACAGTGCTACTAGTAAAATTAAAATCATAAGTATGATAACTATCTTTTTGTATTTTAATAAAACAATTGGGTAATATCTTATTCTTCTTTGTTGGGGAGAATACATTAATAATTTCTTTAAACGATCTTTATAAGACATTGATCTAAAGCAACCTTTTAGTCTCGAAACATCCTCCTTAAAACTTAAATTAATAGCCACAGAACCATAATCTAACAAAGGTTGTACATAAATATTGTACAATTTTTTTAACTGTTCTGTGATCTAAGAAACTAAAACTTCTCTTAATTTGACCCATTTTTTGTTTAGACTTTGCTATAATATAGTTGTGAATATCATAACACAATCTCCTATCCACAATAATACCAAGGTCTTTGTGATCATCTGTGACCCATTTAATTGGAAAGTTATTCATTTTAAATGGCTATCTTCTACTTGGATGTCCCAAACTTAGTATCACACATTTGTCAAAATTCAAAAACAAACAATTCTCTTTACACCAAACAGTGAATCTATCAACGTGCTCCTGAAAATGTCTAAAAATCTCCTAGATTATCCACACATCTATAGATCATAAAATCATCTGCATCCATTATCATTTAGATTTATTTCTCTAAGAAAATTGCTTTTAAATATACAAGATATAGAAAAAAAAAATGTAACAAAATTTACAACAAATTCAAATTTCAAACACATTTAAAATAAATAGGCTATACATAAATGATACAAATAAAAACAAAGCAAAAATAACATTATAGTTATAATCCTACAGATTAAGTACAAACAGTTATTAATTTCTTCTAAACTTCTAATAGCCTATAAAACCAAAATAATTAATAAAGACTGAAACAGTGCAATTAACTATTCAAATAAAAGTCCAAGAAGTAAACTAAGGACTACCAAAAAACTATGAATAAAAAAAAAAGACAAACATTGACCGAATCAAGATCATTTTTCATATACAAAAAATGGAAAATGTAAAGTGAAAACTACCATAATTATATTTTGAATAATCATTAAAAAAAAAAAACTAGAGTAGATACTCACAAAAATCAATGTTTTTACTAAGTTATATATCGTATTACGGTATTCTATTTTTATATTCAGCCCTGTCTTGATTACTACAAAATTTAGGAACCGATTTATTTAAAACTTTATCCCAGAATCACAAAAAATGACAGTAGTCAGAATCTATTTTTTCAATATCATTAAAATAGTTTTTTGTATTGAACCCTTCTAGCAATTGATTAATTTTCTGGAAATCAATCTTTCTATATTTGAACTTGGTATTATAATTACTTTCACCCTTAAATTGGAACAGATATCTTGAAAGATATGATCAATTGATCACTATTACCTAATGGTGGATGAGATTCAAAGTTGTATAATGAGTATTTATTTAAACTGAATACAAGATCCAGTATTGAAGCAGAGCAAGCTCTAAATCTTTTATGGAAATCAATATGTTGATATAAATCTCTATATAAAACAGTTAAAGAAATCATCTTCAAAGGAACCTCGGTATAATTACTGCTCTCAGACCTACAATCTATCTTAGGCAGTTTGAAATCTAAGCCAATTAATATATAGAATTTTATTTTTATAGAAATATTTAAACTCTTTATTACACCAAGACAAAAATCCGTGATCAACGAAATCAGGACGATATAAAACACCTACCAAATAATCCCTAAAATCAGTTTCTACTAAGTCAAATTCAATGTCTGATCTGATATACATAGCCACACCTCCCCCCTTCCTTTTTTTCTATCATTCCTGACTAAAATATAGTCACTAATATTCAATGCATCATCTATATCTTTCTTCAGCCAAAAAGAACAACAGGGGATTCTGAGATCCCAGCAGTAGCTCAATCTAAGTTTATTGATCATAGAACAAGTGTTAATATAAAACAGCAATTCATCATCATCAGTAACAATGATCAAATTCTTCATAATTATCTTTGGAAATATTCTCAACAGCTCCAGGCACAGAGACCATATCTATTGTTTTATCCTTTATATCATTATGAGAGTCTCTACCCTTATCCGTGTTTGATGAATGCGAAGTAGTCGGATATTTCAGATTATTTTGATCATCATTCTTTGCTCTATCATTAAATCTTTTGAGACTATATTTTTCCTTTGTTTCTCTAGTTCTATCCTCGCTTAATTTTCTGTTACGAAATTTCAGGGGGGCCCCAGATGTTATAAAATTTCCATTTAGCAGCTGTATCCATAAATGTTATCAGGGCTCGAATTTAGTGGGAGCAATGAGAGCAATTGCACCCAGTAAGACGGTCACTTGTGAGTGGGAGCAAATATTTGCTTCCAGCATAAAATTTCTAATTTGGGCGCTAAAAAATATTTTTTTTATTATTTACATGATAAAAATTTATAAAATATCACTTTCATTTTTACATAATTATTGACTAGCATAGTTCAGTAATTTATTTTTTAATGTGCTATTTATTATTTATTTTTAAATATTAGTATTCTAGCCAATAATTATGTAAAAATTAAATAGTGCAATTATATTTATCACTATCATTAAATAATAAAATTATTTCTTTATTTTAATTATAAAATTTCATTTTTTGTTTTTAAAATGTTTTTAAGTAAAAAAATGTTTTTTTTGGAGAAAGGGCTAGGTAAACACTCAAGCTGAAAAAGATAGGGGTTGGGCGGAAGGAGGTTATAGTTCAATATTCATCATCCCCTCATGCCATCACATTTAGCAAAAAGATCTGAATTCATCCACTGTAAATTTAACTCTAATTTTCATCATTTAAGGATGTTCAATGGAACAATTTTACCTGATGGTTTAATAATGTGGCAAAAAATCTAATGTAAAAACCTGTCATTTGTAACAAATTTGAATTTCAATATTTTGATTTTAATAAAGCTAAATTAAAAATAAATTGACAATATAGGCCTACGGTAACCCGTAATTAAAAAAAAAAAGAAAAAGATTGCTCCCAATAAGACACAACTTGCTTCCACCCACTTGTGAGTGGAGACAAATATTTGCTCCCAGTATAAAATTTCTAATTTCAAGCCCTGTGTTATATTTAAAGGTTTAGGATTACCTGTATGTTTTCTACCAATTCTATGATGTCCCTTGTTGCTCTACTAGATTCAAAAGTTTCCAAGAAATCCTTGATAAATAAGTCATCAAATGATGATTCTGAAGTAGAGTCGTGGGGATCTTCATCTCTCCTTCATTTATAAATAGAAAATTAGAATGGTAAATTAATACCGGTAATCAGTTTTTTCATCAAAATTTTTTTTATCTCACTACTTGTTGTATATGTGACAAATTTCCATTCGTGTTTTAATTTATTTCATTTGTCTTGAAGTAACTTCACTAGCACGTACAACAAGTAGCCTACCTGTCGCAGAGTCATTTCATCTTTTTCAAGAATCCTCTGTCTTAAGTTGTCATCATCAATACCGAAAACTATTCTGTCTCTTACTATGTTGTACAAATACAAATATGTCGGACAACAACAGACTATAGTCCAGCGAGGTTGTCCCTAGTCCTAATCTTTTTTTTTTTTTAATATATTTTATTGTTTTTTTTTTATTTTTTTNTTTTTTTTNTTTTTATGTTTTTATTAGCCTATAGGCTATTTAATCTTGGGGATTTTAATTAAAAAAAAAAAAAACCCATCAACAATTCATTAAAATACCAAACAACCTTAATAAACTCCCCTAACCACACTTAAAATATCTACAGACCTACACTTTAACTAGCTTCACTACTTTATTTGTCGACCTATTAAAAAATAAATACATACCAATTATAAAAATTGAAATACTAGCCAATATTCTTATAGTTAAACTAAACAATACTTAAACCATCCATAAAATCCTACTCTTCATATCCTCCATCTTTAGCAACCTGTAATAATCTCGTAGCAAACTGACGCACAGTTTCATGCTCCCATTTAGTCATTGACCACAACTTAAACCTTGAAAACATGACATTTTTCCTCGGGTTGCAGTACTGATCAAATTTTGATATTAACTCTTGCATGGTTAGNGGTTGATCATTGTCGNTGGTAAACTGTTGAGCTACTTCCCGGCCTTCACGTCCTAGAAGATTGAGAAAAATCTCTCTTTTTCTTGGCAACGTCTTACTGTTGCTGCCAGTTGCCTCTAGATAAATTTCAAACTCATCTTTCCATAATTTCCAATTACGTGCTAGGTTTCCATTGAATATCAAAACAGATGGTTTGATAAGACCCGCGTCATCCATTATGATACGTTAATCACACAGTTTGGTGTTGTATACAGATAATGTCAAACACGCGGTAAAAGATTTATACAAATACAAATACAAATAT
>PXIH01S0008992.1:17949-29953 GCA_003024985.2 Euperipatoides rowelli | reverse complement strand
GTTCCTATATCCTTTGTGGGCAAAGGAATTAATATTCTTCTATATGTAATCATTTCTGTTAATAAAATAATAATAATAATGTCTACTATTTTACCTGAAAAATCTAGTGGACCCCAGTAATAGTGGTGTGGTTGTCAGACCAGATGAGCCGTTTTCTTCACAGACCTATCAGAATGTAGATCAATGATTCAAAGCCTGATTTTTTTTATTTGCAGTCGGTGGTTTTTATAAAGGCAACTCAAAACAAACACAAGTAGGCTGAAAATAAACCTTTGCATTAAAAAAATATACTCTGTAAGAATGTTTTTTTAAAGAAATATTAGTAAAAACTTTGGAAATAATAGTTAATTTGTTCTCATTATCATGTAAAGTTAATAAGCTAACGTATAAAGTCCCGGAGTTTTTTTTTTTTCTTCTTAAAATTGACTTCAATCCCAAGAATTATCTCAAAATTTTATAGATTTTATATTGATGCTTAGAAAGTAACATTTTTTTTTCTGTTCTTTTTTTTTTTCTTCTTCAAAACTTTATAACACTTTTGTTGACTATTTTTCTAAACAATAACGTAATGAAGTCATGACTAGCGTCTGGATCCCAGATATGCGTTTTCCTCCAGCCCAAAAACCAGCTAAATTTTATCCTTTGGCTTCGTCAATTTAACGTCAGCATCTGTGTTTTATTTTTAGTAAACAACCTAGAAACTTGCAAATTTTGATAAGTTTTAGTTTAAATTTTCCAAATTGATTAATTAAACAAATATTTTTAGGTGAAACTAAACATAATTTAATTTTTTAAAAAAAAATCATTGATAAACCACTTTAATGTAAAATGTCTTAATTCTAAGATTTTGCTTAGTAGTGGCCAATTGTCAAAAGTAGTAAAAGTTAAAGAGGGAGAGATGTGTTTTCTGGGAATTTAGAAATGACATATTATAGTAAAATGAGAGAATTTAATAAGATATGAATGCAAGCTATAAATATTCACACCAGGCTTGTTAAGGAAAACAATTTTTAAAATATGATAAAAGTTTGACTCGTGCTTCGATGGGAATGTGTTAAATACAAATGTTATTTGTTTTGTTGACATTAATCTTCATTTCCTAAAGATTGATAATGTATAATTTATAAAATATAAATGATGAAGATACATAGTTGATTAAAATGCGGCATTTTGGAAAATATGTGAAAAGCCTGCACCAAACACCTGAAAAGACAGTGTGTGGCCTTAACAGATTCCCCACCCCTGGCCTAGACCCAGCTGGGGATTCTTAACACCCTCCGCCATCATGCACTCCCGATCTCTGTCTTGAACAATGTCAGCCAGGCCTCCAGGAAATAAGGACCATTTATTTAGTTGTACTTTTATGGTATTATCTAGGGGGAAATGGTCCTAACAATCTGGCCAGACGGGTTGTCATTGTTTTGTCTACAACGGCTTATTCTATATATTTGCAGCTATCGTTCATACCTAGGGGACATTCCACTAGCTGCAACCTGTGGACACACCCTCTAGAAGCCAACTCTGCCAGTATATACTGTATATATTATATAGATAGATAGATTCACCCACTATCAAAAAGAGTGGCTGAGATGCAGATGAATCATGGATGAAAATGTCAATGCAAATGGTATTGTCCATGGTTCATCTGCTTCTCAGCTGTGGTTTAAGTGTCCATGTGAATGGAGCCTTAATGGGATAGCAATTGCTGATGTGGAGTAAGCTGTACACCCTATACTAATGTTATAGTAACCTAAAATTTTATAAACTCACCAATTAATTTAGGTGGATGATATGCAGAATTACTAAAAATGTAATTAAGTCCAAATAATTTTTTTTTAACTTCCTCCCCCCTCCCCACCTTCATCCTAACCAAAAATGTTTATGATGATAACCCTAATAAATATGATTGTAATCTAAATATAATTAATTTATTTACCATTAATTTATCAATCATTTACACAACCTACCCAGTGCCTCCTGAACTTCACATACAGTATACAGGAACAGAATGAAAGAAATTAGTAAAAAAATAACAAATTTTGTCTTTTCACATAACTTGCTAATTTTAAAATATTAATTTTAATTCCTAGCCAATAAGTAAGTGAATTCCAAAATGTGCCCAAACCTAAAACCAATAAAATGAGGGAATTGAATGTAATAATGTTCTGTGCTTCTATGATTCATGTAATCTGAGAGAGTAAGATAACCATTGAAGTAAGATGAAGTTTAGGGTCTTTACTTTTGTAGAAATTTGAATACAATTTTAGACTTTATGTTGAATATGAAATATTAAAAATGTTATATAAAATAAATTAAATCACAGCTGGTGTCATTTTAATGACAGTTTAACGTTATTCATTTATAGCATGTTGGAATCCTGATCCTCACTGCCGGCCATCTTTTCAAGACATCTTACAAGAGTTAGAAGAGATTGCCCAGTCGCCTTTCATGAATACTCCACAGGACTCTTTCCATACTATGCAAGAAGATTGGCGATTGGAAATCGAGGAAATGTTCCATGAACTCAGGTGTAAGGAAAAGGTAAGCGTGTTTTAATATTGTCATTTGCAATTGATATGATTGATATTATCCTTCTTTACTTCTACTAGTTGTTAGTTTATAATCAGTCTTAAGTGTAAAATAATTAAATGGTATCCCATCTGATCGCCGAATCTATCATAAAAATAAAATTGTGTTTTGAAATTGGTTATTGTTTTATAGCCTAATTATGATGGATAGATGGTTGAATGTTTTATTCAGGGCTCGGCAACACAATCTATAAATACCTATCGACAAAATGATATTTTACTGCAGGCTATGAAATTATATTTTTAAAATAGTCTTTCACTCGTGATAATAGAAATCACTTTTGGGATCGTAAACGTTTATTAAATCACAAATGTGGCAACTAATCTAACAATAATATAATATTGACAAAACTCGCATCTAATAAAAATCATTACGCTAAGATTTTCTTACCCCAAAATGACTTAATTTGTTTGTTATTTTTTAGAGTATAATAAGTAAAAAAAAAGTTTTTATTTTATTGAACACACACAAAAAAAATGTATTAACAATTCCATGGAAAATAGAAAGTTATAAATGTAAATTTGCATATTAATATTTGAAAAACTTTGATCCTGTTAGAGCTAACAATGAAACTAATTTCTAAGTACAAAGCACACTTATAAAAGTGGCCATTTTTTTCTTCTTTTAGCATTCTTAAACACAATTTTAAAATATAGTAAACACAATTTCTTTTAGAATTAAAAGAGAAAAGGATTTTATGCAATCTATTTCATATTCATATTTTGATATTCTTTTATTGAAGTTGGAGTAAGTTATGTGCAAATGAATTAAAAAAGATGATTTGGTATCTGATTTCATCAAATATTTGTTTTGTCAATCGAGGTATATTCAAGATGGTACACACATGTAAAAAATAGTGACCAATGTGACTCTGTAGGCAGTAACAGTTCTTTCGATTCGAAAACCAAGCTTTTCAAAATTTTATAATTTAAAAAAAAATGAGGCAACGGAAAGAAATAATTATATATACTGTATATTATTAAAATTAATGGTTAGGCTATTAAATCTACAGAACGGTCTAAATATCTAACTAAAACCATTTTTCACAATGGAAATATGGAAAACTCAAAACCTTGTCTATTATTTGGAACAACAATACTGAATATTCTGATAATTCCTAAGCTCAATCTTGTTGTTTTTTTATTCACAGTCAATAAAGTGTACAGTACATTGATATTTAGCGTCAAATACCACTGATCTCAAAACACATCAAGGTTAAATCAATTATTTAATTATTTTATAAAACTTCATTAAAAGAATTGGGAAGTACAATATATTTATGATCATAGAGCATTTACACAACAGATCAACGTTATTGCTATGCTGCATCTGCACGAATGGTGAATGAATGATCAATCACTGGGTCTTATTATTCAAAGTTTACAGTTTATTTACAGTTCACATGGATTATCAGAACACACCCATATCTTGAACAAAATTATTAGTACTGCTATCATAAATATTCATATTCCTATAGCTTCATATTCCATTACGGTGCATATGTTTTATGCTACAGAATCAAGATGGCTCACCAGAACAAACCAATTGATAAACAAAAAAACTTAATGATATCAACATGAGATTGCAAAATAATTACAAATAATCCAAAATAAAAATTCTGCCTGGTGTAAGCAATATGAGCAAGTGAAAATTATACTCTATTTATATGATGCACTAGTAGAAACTCATCAAATTCGACGGTATTTTTATTTTTTTTTGGGGGGGGGAGAATTTGGTGTCATGTTTGGAACTATGCTAAACACTCCCATGTTAATTGCTTCCCCCCCATCCCCCCAAAAATGGCCAAATCTATTTTCATTGTCTACACTCCCCTAGCACCCCATCTTGACCGTTTACATACTGTACATATTGTAGACCTCTAAAGTAATACCAATTTCAAATTTCAACTTAATCGGAGCATTTTAAAAAATTTAATTTTTGCCCCCCTTCCCCCTTAGCACCCCAAGTAACCACCTAGGACCTTGACCTTTTACATATATATTCTAGACCTCTCGGGTAACACAAATTTCAACTTAATCGGAACATTTTAAAAAATTTTGATTTTAACCCGTCAAAATTGATGGATCCTAATTAAAACAAACCTAACACAAACCATTGGGGAAAAAATGGACCATTCGATCGATCGATTGATCAATCAATCGATCAAACCTCATTAAAACAAACCTAACCCAAAAAACCACAAGTCACATTATTGGACAAACCATCGGGGAGAAAATTCAATTTAAAGAGTTCGGAATGACGGAATGACAGATACACAGAGAAAATTTGTTTTTTATTTTTTAATATAATAATTCCTCTCCTAATATAACCCATGTAACAGCATACAGTCAACCCATGATGACGTCAAACACCAGACTTCTACGATTCACCACAGGCTGCCCACATAGATTTTTAACAAATCTCACACATTAAAATCTCACAATTTTTGTGTTATAATTATTTTTTACTATATAATTAAAAATACCAATGTCTGGGGTTTTTTTTACATCCCCCCAAGATATTGGGGGAAGTAATTACATGATTTGACTTTTAACTTGGGCAATTCCTCATAACTTAATTTTTTAAAAATAGTTTTAGGTCACATTATTTTAAAAAATAGTAATTTAATTGTAGAAATGTTAAATAAGTATTTTGGAATGTAATCAATTTAAAATACTTTTCTATTTTTATTTGCCTTTTTTTTATTTATTTGACCGGACACAGTCGACTTTCTGAAACTTATTTCTATAGAGTTTACAAAAAAAAAAAACAGAAATTGTGTAGGATTATTTGTAACGGGGATAATCATCACATTGCTGTCCTTCAAGAAAGGTTTTTCTAGTTGAACTCGGAAGATCCAATTCATATTTTTATGTACCGGGCACTTCTGCTAATTATTAAATTACGTCATGTTCATTGGAGAGTGACTGAACCAGATAACAGACCATCTTTGTTTCCACTCATGCTTGTATGTTACTTCAATGTTTCACTGTTAGAGTATCTGTGATGCTTCGTGAAACAAACAAATTTATTTTAGAATGTAAAGGACTTTGCACTGTTTGTTTCAAGTAGCATCTCAGATTCTCTCACATTCTAAAAGAAATTTGTTCTCTTTACATTATTTTTATAATAAACTAAGCAAACAATAAAATGGCAATCACTATTTATAGAATTTACGAGTATGAATGCAATTTTTACGACTTTGCCTGATATTAAAGAATTTAAACAAAGTTCATTCTTTGTTTAAAATGTCAGTGACGTATGCAATTAGTTTATATAATAGTCTGGTAAAATAATGATTTTCATCACACATTCTCTGTTAAAAAATAAATAAATAAATAAAATAATTGTAAAGTAGGATATTTCTATCATTTATTAACTTTCATTATTACATTATATAGATTGGTTTTACATTTGTTCAAATTATTTCAGAAAAGCATTGTTAGTTTTAACAGAATATGATGAGGTAAAAACTATTTTTCCCCCCACCTAGGAACTACGTTCTCGTGAAGAAGAGTTGACCAAAGCATTACTCCAGCAGAAAATTCAAGAGGAATTTCTGAAAAAACGTGAGCAAGAGCTAGCAGAACGAGAAATTGACCTGCTGGAACGGGAACTGAACATCATGATTCTGCAGCAACAACAGGGACGACCTACTCCAAAGAAGCGAAAGGGCAAATTCAAGAAAAGTCGTTTAAAACTACTCAAACATGGAGGGCAGCGTATTAGTATGCCATCAGGTTAGTAGTTGAAACTAATTTTATTTTATTTATGAAATTAATATTTCAGGTAAAAATTTATTTAGTAATATTGTAAACTAATGTTAAATTTCCTTGACACGTCACAATTTACAGTTTTTAAATAAGTTCTACTGGTTAACTTTTAATGAGTTTTTTTTTCATTATGTATTCCCTCAGTGAGCGTCAAACCTGACTCCCTCTCTAGGGCTTCTTAAATCTAACAATTATAATGTCTCCTTATGTACTTTAAAATATGTTTTAATATTTGGCCATAATAGACATTTATTTAATATTTATTTGTTAGTAAAAACAAACCCAAAATTTTTCTTCTTGTAAAATTGTCAAATATTTAGCAATCATTATCATAACTCTTGGAATAATAATACAGTTGACTATGAAAATGGCATTATGCTACTGTTTGAGTTGCCATTGTTATAATCATTGTCTCTGTCGATTGCTTCTGAATATCGGCATTCATGATGTAAGAAGCCAATAAGGAAAGAGTTTAATTAAACCATTCTGGATAATGCTGTAAGATGAGATAAAATATAATGTAGATGCTAGAGTAGTATATAAATAGAACAAATTATTGCGGTAATTAGTTCATTTGTTAAGTAAGTAATTCGTTTCAAATTATTAATGAATAAAACTTCAAATTCGTTAGTTTCTAATGTTCTCCCCTCCCGTAACCAAATAATATGTTACTTTTTTTTTCTTGTCTTATAGGCAGTTAAATGTAAAGTATGAACTTTTGTTTTTAGTTCAAATGTTATATGATTTTGACTCATCTAATAACACTTATTCATCATCATCACACGAAGACAGTGATAATGGATCAGAAATTAACAATTGTACCGATGATTTTAATTTTGATTTTTTTCTTACAATTTAAAACAACGGAATTCAAGCCCTTTTTTTTTAGCCACTGCAATTTTACCCCAAAATATTTTGCTTTTTACGCTGAATTAAAATTAGTTTTTATTGCTGATTTACTAGAAATAAATATCGTAGATCCAAACAAATCATTAACGACTCAATAAATTGAAGAAAAAAATGTATAGGATATTACACTCACTGAAAATGCAAAAGATGAATTATTTATTTATTTTGCTTTAGTTAATGGGAATTGTAGTGTGAATGGGCTTTGAACGATTTATTTACACAAATGAAACGCTTATAGATCGAGAGAAGTCAAAATAAATTTTAAGATTGCGAGAGAATTAACAAAAATATTTGAAGTTTAGAATGGATTTTAAATCCTACATGTAGGCAAATATATTTTTTGAATAATTTGGTTATTTTATTGAAATAAAATACTTTTACTAGATATTGATGCAACAAGTTGTAAATGAAGCCATCATTTGGGAAAGTGTGTATGTGTGTAACAGGGAGAGGGAGGAGGGCTTCGTCTGATTTTAAAATTAAATTTTAATCCTATGTAGATAAATATATTGGGAAATGACTGCACAGTTTTATTTGAATAAAATATTTTTCTATAGGCATTGGCAACTTTGCAAAATTGAAGATAATGAAGTATTTACGAAATTATAAGAAACATGGTTGTTACTTGACACTTGTAACTGTATAAAATAATAAATTTTATTTAAAAAATTAAATATCCTTAGAGTAGGTTTTTTGTTTAAATAAACATGTTTAGTATATGTAAATGAATAAAATGATTGTTAAAAAATCTCATCATGTAAACAGTATCCTCATTAAAAACGCCATCACTAAATGGAAAAGTAACTTAGTCATCATTGGTAACATTGCAGTAATGTAAAAATTATGGTACTGTTGTTGAAATATAATTCCCCCCCCCCCCAAAAAAAAAAATTGATTTTTTTAGTTAGTATTTAGCATTTTTGAAATCTTGAATTTGAACCAAAATCAAGAAGAAGAAAAAAAATTTAAATCACAATTCGTCCATAAATGGAAATAATTTGAAGTAAATAACAATAGAGATATTTATAATGCTAGTAATAGTCTGAAATTATTCTGCAATTTCTGCTTGTCAACAGTTACAAATTCTAATACGAATATTAGCTAGGGTAAGCCCAATCGAGCAGCCAGGCATAATTGACTTCCTAAAGTATAGGTAGCCTAATACATTTGCTAAAAAAAAAAGCAAAAAAATATATTGTGGATTTCATTATGGAAATAACAGTTTTAAAATGTCTTGAAATTTTTCTTGACTACATTTATCATTAAACGTTTCATTATTATTAGTTATGGAGGCCGAGTGTTAGATTAATTGCCAGTAATGCTGTATTGTTAATAATGTCACAGTTCAATAAGCTACTGTAAATATTAAATTTCTACCATGCTTAATGTTTTTTAAACATTCCTTAACTGGTTGTCACCATTACTATTATACGTCTATAAATAATTTATTATTTCTCAACTAAGTTATGTTATTTTCGCTAATCAAAGCATTAAAGGAACACCATTGAATATTAAAATCCCACCAAGCAGTTAAAACCTGCGTAATGAAACCCAGTAATAGTGTAACTATATTAGGTGTTCACTTATAGAGTAACCTTAAATGGGAAACCCACATTAATGCTATTATCCAAACGAAAAAAAACCTACAGTATATGTTTTTGCTTTATTGTCATATTTTGGGCCCCCCTAACGTTGTTGTTCAAATAATTTTTGTTTTGAGACCATACTATAGTCCAGCGAGGTTGTACCAGGGACAACCTCGCTGGACTATAGTTGTTGTCCGTCATATTTGTATTAACCTATATTTGGCACAATTCCATTACATACAAACAAAGGATTGACGTTGAAGCTTTAAAAGAAAAAAAGTTGTCAAATTGATCTGAAGAGAAAACTATATAGATTATGACAATAGTCTTGAGATTGGAATCAGTTTATCATCATAGTAATATTCCTATGTTTGGATTTTCCAAAATATTTTTCAAGTCATTCTCTCAGTTTCTTTCCATTTCACATTATGTTACGTCCCGCATCCAAACAAGGAATGCTCAAAAACTTAACATTCCATTGGCAAGAACTATTAGGCTTAAATGGTCTTCCATTAATTCAATGTTAAACATACAGTATATAATGATAATCTATTTTCAATTCTTTGTTTTTTTTGTGTATGTGTTTTATTTCATTTATATACTGTATATTTATATTAGCTACTTACCCATTCTAATCATTACTTTGTAATATCCCTCATATCCAAAAATGGGCTAGAGAGATATATAATAATTAATGTAAACCATTTATTGTGTGTTAAAATGGCCGCATTATGTTTTAAAGTCATATTTTCTGGCATTTGATTTGCTTATGAATAGTAATGAGCAGGCATGTACAGCAAGTCAAGATAAAATGATTCCGTATATATATATCTCACTTCATAAATCACTAAACTTTGTCAATTTTTTAGATTATCTGCAACAGTACCACTGTATAAGAAACACAGGTTCACATAGTAGCTTCAACATTTTATGTCAATCATTATCACTCTTGCATTTATCATGTTGACATCTATCCATTTTGTGTTTTGTAGATTTTCGACATAACATCACTGTTCAACAAACACCCTCTATTCTCGAGATTCGTAAAATGCATCAACCTTCCAGTCCGGATAGTCCGCCAGCATCACCCAGCATTCCTCGGTTACGGGCCTTTGCACGTAAGAACTGTAACTCCTTAATTCTTTATTTTGTTCAGAATATATACTGTATATATATTTTGGTAGCTTTAGAATTAAACCAAATTTAATATAAATTGTGTATTTACTGGAGTTAGTGAAAGCTGGGGGAGTCCATTAGGATTGATAACTAAAATATCGATCGAGGTTAATTTTAATGGAATAAAAGTTTGAATTAGCTAAAATTCATTGAGTGAAAAATAACAAAAAAGGATTTTAGTTGAATGTTTAAATGTGCTCATTTTACTATACTGATTTGTCTCCTAATGCTCTCTCAATATCTAGAGTTTATTGACATTCACATCTGCACAAATTTAATTTTATTTCAGTACGATTGATCAAATTACATCAAGTCTTCCTTTTCTTCAATTCCTCACTATCATACTTACTGAACTGTAATAATTTAATTGTAATGTGTATTATTCAGAATTGAAAAGAGTGGCCAGCCATTCACTATGTGCTGCCACCTATGAACTTTAATTGGCCCTGGGAAAAAAAAAACTTATTTTAGTATGTTGTACTTTAAGATTGGAGTCATCTCTGAGAAAAATTGCAGAAATATTTCTGAGAAATCGAATGAAAGCAAATTTTATAATAACCAATTCCTACAATGGATTTCTATCAAGTCTATTACTATTATTTCCACTTTATATTAAAATTATAAAAGCAATAGTAGATTAATTAATAAACACACAATAGTTAATGGTGAATTAATAATTTATCATTATAAATATTAAATAAATAAAATCCTATGTTGTTTCAATTTAAACACAGATTAAGAAAAGGATGAAACAGTTTTTAAGAACAAAAATTCAAATATCCATTCTGACAAGAAATAACTCAATAATTAAAAGAGGACAGTTTAAATTTATATTTTTAAAATAAAAAATGGTAAAGAAACAAATAATACTATAAAATATTATTGTTATATCATCGGCTACTAAACTATAGATTAATTAAATCTGATCCTACTATTTGAACCAATATTTTATCAGACAAAACATGATAAAGTATCAATTTGTATAGTAATTGTTTTTAAAAAAAGAATTTAAACGACATTAAATAGTGAAATAAAATTGTGATCAATGTTTTTCTGTTTCAGACTGAATAACATAGCTATCAACAAACAAAAACTATAGGTACCTTTTGTAAATTATTTATGTCCCGGTGGCTTATACTGTAAATCACTACTGTACCAGCTTTGTATAATAGCACTGGCAGTGATGTAGGCTATTTAGGTATCATCAATATTCAGTGCTTTGAACTCATATACACTCAGGTTTTCTTTAAAAGATAAGAATATTGATCTACGACTACTGATAAGAAATTAATAAATAAAGATTAATGTTTTTACCCCAGTGAAGAATTATCAACAGACATATTAAATATTTGAATTGGTGCTATCTAAGGGTGGGATCGTACTTGCGTCTGAGATGTCACATCTCCACCACTCCATTTGAAACGCCCGATTAAGTTTAAAGGACATAGATTTCCGTGGTTTCCATAAATTTAATCTGCTAATGGACTGATGAATTTCTTCTCTGTGAGTTTTAGTGCTCAAATATTTTTCTGCATTAGAAAAAAAAAAAGATCTTATATTGACTAGCATGGCATTTGTATAATGTTGCTTTACGGTAAAATCTCACTTAAAGTGGTTTATCAATGTTTTTTTTTTAAATTGATTTATGTTTAGTTTCACCTCAAAATGTTTGTTTAATTAATCAATTTGGAAAATTTAAACTGAAACATATAAAAATTTGCAAGTTTCTACGTTGTTTACAAAAAATAAAACCCATGAGCTGATGTTAAATTGACCTAGCCAAAGGATAAAATCTTGCTGGTTTTGGGGCTGGAGGAAAATGCATATCTGGGATCCAGATGCTAGTCATGACTTCATTACGTTATTGTTTATAAAACTAGTTAAAAAGTGTTTTACTTAAAGGTCAAATGTAACGGATTTTTTTAATTTTTTTTTATTATTGATTTTCAAAGATAATTATTATTAAAAAAA
>PXIH01S0008992.1:0-15300 GCA_003024985.2 Euperipatoides rowelli | reverse complement strand
CCGTTCATGTTAAAATTTTGACCGCGACCGCTTGAAGGTTAAGCAAATGGTAATTGAAACATGCATCTGTCGTTGGATAACCAAAACCTAAATTAAACTTTATTACAAAAATTGGCTATAAAAAAGTTTTTTTTTTTCAACTTTTAACATGATACACATTTTTTCATTATTCATTCTGTAGACTTTATTAACACTAAAATCTCCACTAAGATATATCTTCTGATAATATTTTTACCACAACAGTAATATGACTCAAAACAGTTTCATTTTTTTATAAAACTCATCACCGACATTCTTTTTTTCTGAGTATTTACCAGACCTATGGTCTCCTCCACGAATTTTCTCAGGAGATCTCTGCCTATCTCGTGAAACTTTTTTTCGACAACATATTTCTACTCTGCTTCTAGAAATTTTCAATACACTATCATGATCATCCATTCGTGACAAAGAAAATAAAAGCAGCAACCAGGTTTAGATTAAAGTTCAACTGTTTATTAAAATAAAAAAGATAACTCCAGCTACTCACTGTGGCTAAGGCATACAGATAACAAATGCTTTAAAATAAAAATAATATTGCATCTATAATCCAGGTAAAGGCAGACACATATTTCAGAGTGACCATCACCACCGCTTCAGTAACGTAGTCGGGTTGGAAAATACATCGTTAGAATCCTAATGACCATCAACAAAATGTGTAAAAAATATATGTGCGTGCTGTATTCTTTTATATAGAACATGCATGCGTGCAAATTAAATTACCTGAAATAATTTGTTTCGCACATGTAAGGGGAATCGAGTATTTCCTGTTTTGTTTACAATCTCATAATTGAGCAGATTATAAACATGACAATTGCCATAGTTTCATGTTACTAAAGTAAACAATATGGGAACAAAATCAGCTAATCTTTCTCACGAATGAATCAACAAAATATATTACAAATAAAAATAAAAATTTATTATAAAACAGTTAAAACTTAAAAATGTTTTTTGGCAAACAGATAATATTTCACTGAGAGTTGGTATATAATACTTTGTTTGAAATCTCTTCTTTCTTTCTTTTTTTGTTTACTACATTTTTTATATTTTTTGTTTTATTTCTTTTGATGGGCCTAGTTTCACAATATTTCATCAATAAAGTGCCCTGCCTAATTTTTTTTATGAGAAAATTTTTTATGGAATGTGTTCATTGTCAATTTTAATTTTTTAAGCCTATCCGAATATGATAATCTATTAATACCTAATAATAATAACTTAATAGCCATTCTCTGTATTTTATCCAATAAAGCTATATCTTTCCTATAGTGTGGAGACCACAATTGAACACAATACTCCAAATGTGGCCTTACCAATGATTTATACAAGGGTAAAATTACCTCAGAACCTCTACATTCAATAGTTCTTTTTAACATACCTAACATTCTATTAGCCTTCTTACATGCTTCGACACTCTGTTTACTAGGTTTACATGATTCATGAATTATAATATCCAAATCCCTTCCCTCCTCAATCTCTATAATCTCACTATCGTTCATTCTGTATTTAAACTTAGTATTATTTCTACCAAAATTAACTGTTTTACATTTAGCTACATTGAAATCCGTTTGACAAACTTTAGCCCAGTTACTTAATTTATCCAAGACAAAATGCCTCTGCAATACTATTAACTACCAAATTTACTTATTTTACTTATAATATTAACATCCAGATCATCAATAAATATTAAAAAAAAGCAAGGGTACTAAAACTGACCCCTGTGGAACTCCACATGACACTTCTGTCCAACTAGAAAATTTTCCATTAATAATTAGCCTACTCTTGTTTTCACTTAACCAATTTTGAATCAATTTAGTACATTTCCATGAAAGATATTTTACTCCTAAATCCATGTGATGTACCAAACAAATAATTCTTATTTTGTTTGGTACGTCAAACAAAATAAGAATTCTTTGTTTGGTACGTCAAACTAATTGGCCTATAATTGCAGTTGAGGAAGAGCAGTAGAGGACAGATTGGCTTGGAAGAAGAGTACTCATAGAATCGCCGAGAGTTAAATTCGACTGAACGGATATCATAATTTGAACATAAAAATAGTTTATAAATTTTGTGTAGTGCTAAAGTTAAATGTTATTCAGAAAACTCATAAATGTAAAGTCAATAAAAATAATAAACAATATTTAGGGTTGTTTTTTTTTTCTTTCTTGCAGGTCTGCTAATTCTTAATTAATTTTAGTTTTTATCAGTATAAAATTCATTGTTTTGTAAATTGAAAATGTAAACCTGAAAAATTGTAGCAATATAAAAATAATATTTCTCCGCTGGTCTTATGCATGCGCTTAATCAACGTGAATCTATATAAATCTTGAGTTGTTCTAGGCTTTAATGCCTGACTTATCCCAGAATCTTTATACTCGTTTTCCAAATTTTAATATAAAACTATTATGACTATTTGTCTAAATGTACCAAAAGACTTTAATTTTTGGTAAATCATTATACTTGTAAAAATATTTAAAAACTAAGTTTGTCATCCTCCATTTGTAAACTGCAGTTGTGCAGTGGCAACTTCCATCTTAATTCCAAAAAAACTATATAGATCATCAGGCCTTGATAAATCCACTCGCCTACTAGCCTGTGGCTAGTTGAAATATTTCCCTGGCTAGTGGAAAATTTACATCCAAAATAACAACTTGCCTTTTCTTGAAACCAACTATTATGCTACCGTATTATTTTTATAATTAACTTAGATGGAAGGCAGAACTAATTTATAATTTATTCAAAATAATTTATTCGAACCTTCATAGTAATGACAAATTTGCCATTAGATTACACA
The DNA here is from genome assembly GCA_003024985.2 of Euperipatoides rowelli. NCBI lineage: Eukaryota > Metazoa > Onychophora > Udeonychophora > Euonychophora > Peripatopsidae > Euperipatoides > Euperipatoides rowelli. The sequence goes on along the minus strand of PXIH01S0008992.1, from coordinate 12,473 downwards.
AAAATGATCATTATAGTGTCAAAAAAATGCTCTTTTCCCCACTGTTTTTGTCATTGGACCCCTGGTCGTCAGTCGCCCCATTCTCTCTGGCTAGTAGAACATTTACCTGGCTGGTAGCAATTATCTGGATTTGTCCACCCCTGTAGATCATGTTACTTTCACTGCCCTGGAAATCACACCATTTAACGATTAAAAAGTTAAGTATCTATGCAAATGACATGGAGCGACAAAATAGAGCCCATATAAATGATCCTCCCAATCAATTATCTTCCGACACAAAAAAAAAATTCCTGAATATTCCACGCAGTTCAGCATGGCGACTTTCCTTAGCACAATAATAAAGAAACCTGGCAATCCTAAACTGCAGATTGCCAGATAAGCAGCATTCACACAACGGTAGGAAAACAACAACATGGAAAGTTTTTCTTGAATTTTGTATAATTTCAAGTTCGTAGACAGATTCACAATGATGAAATTAAGCTGTAAATAAGTTTGCAAATAAATGGGATCAAATTTTACAAAGTTCTAGTGGCAAACATAAACAAAAATAAAGTAACTGGATTTGGGGTAAATTCTTGATCTTCACTGGAGTGAGATTTGCCATGCTGTCACTTTAACTTTTCTTGATTTTTCTAAGCAATTTCAATACATGTTTGTAATAATAAAATTCCCAGATTTCCAATAATGAAAAAACCATTGCTTAATTTTAAACTATGAATCTGTCTACAACAATTAAGAACAACTTTTATTCATAAGCTCAGCATATGAATAATCGTATATAGTAGCATAAGGCTCGACACCATATTGTAAACAAAACTAACACAAGTAACTATAAACTTGATTACAAATGAATTCATAACTTATTTATTTATGATCTGATTTACATAAAATTTAATAAACAGGACTGTATTTATCTAATAAACTTTTTTATTACCTTTAATTACCGTCATCTCAAGCCAGAAAATTGTTGTAGAATATTTTGATCTGTACTGTATATGCTCTATGATTAAGGTATTATTAATAAATTGTTATCGGTCAGGTTCAAATACAAAAAAAAAATCACGAGCCTAAAATACATAATTTTGAAACCTGATTCCAAATCATTTTTTCTAAAACACTAACCCCCCAAAAAAACTGATATAACCTTGTGAACCTGACTCGAGTTTCATCGTCGGGTCAGGTTTTTTTCTGTACTCGTTGGGTCAGCTACTTATGCAGGACTTTGATATATGCATCAGTGATTAAGCTGTAGACAGCCCAATGATAGAAGTTTTCCTTATTTGACTAGAAAGCATTATTTTGACTTAGTGAAATTTGCTAATTCTTAAAAAAAAATAAAAACGATCACCTAAAAACAATTTAAGAAATTGTCATAAGATATTACTATTGCTTCTTACAATACTAAATGTATGATAAACTTAAAAATTTGCTATGAATTCAGTCCATAAAAAGCACAGATTGACCAGCCATGTGAATAAAATAATTTGATTAAAATGCAGGTCAAAACGTTGTAGCTTAAGAATCATTTCTGGCAATTAATTAAAATAAGAATGGGATTTCATCGTTAGGATTACCACATAGTCTCACTTACTACAACTTAATTTTATAGCAATTTGTTGTTACTGTTTATATTTATTTTAATAAGCCTTTTTTTTTAAGATGCTGACAATCTGATATATCCCGTGATTAAGCTGTAGCTAGCCAAATAGCAAAATGCTAGACATTTTGCTTAGTAGAAATCATCATAATTTACTAAGCCAAAGTAAAAGAAAAAAACATATCTTCAAACAAAACAAAAATTACTGAACAACTAATAATGCAAATTAAGAATTAGGATGAAAATATTACTATGGAATTGTTAATAATGTTAAATATACAGAAACTTATAAATTTTTATTTTGTAATCTGAAAAGCAGCTGAGATTGAACAGCTAAGTAAAAGTTTAGAATGTCTTAGCTGAAGAATTAATTGTGGCAGTAAATTTAATTATGAATATTTAATAGACAGGTAGTTTGTAGTTGGGATCTTCCTTAGCCTAATTTACTAAAACTCAATTTTAAATCATATATTTGGATTGATGTCTTGGCATTAAAATACTAATTTTTAGAAATTTTGATGGAATCACTGTATATATAATCCTTATGATCAAATTCTTGGTTTTAAATTAATAGTGCAAGTTATGTAATATACAGTAGGCTATATAGCGTGAAGATAATTTATGAAAATGTAATTTCTCCTTTCTTCTTTCGTTACTTGCAGTATATATCAAAAACAATTGTTTTATTTTACTAGTTAAAAAAAATTTAGCCCCCATGCCCTACTTCTGTTATTTTGGCAACTCCCAGGTGTCATTATCTCCATGTTGTGCACCACTCTTATACAGCCTGTATTATATATATATATGCTATGCTTGTACTATATAGTGTATATAAACTGTATATTGTATGTTCTGATTGGAATAATTCATGGATACTTTTGCATGTCTTGACCCATCCTAAAAAAAGTGTAATGATGCCCTTGAATTTAAGCAATGGTTGTTAGGTCACACATTGCTACTTCTGTCCAACCAATTGGCTCAACTGTTTTTGTTTTGTCATATATATATTTTTTTTATTTCCTTGAAGTTTTGGAATACAGTATTTGATTTGAAATTTTGACTTTCAATTATTGTTCAGTAGCCTACATCTGTTATGCTATAATGTGCAGAATTTATTCTATTTGAGAAACGTTATTATATTTTCTATGAATGTTTACAAACATTTGATTTCTATTGTTTTTAGCATTTTTGATCTGTAATCTATCTATTTATTTATTGAGATAATGTTCTCATTGCTAATTGGTTATTTCATGCTGTAGAAAGGTGAACAGTGTAGACAGTTTATAAGTCATCATTCAAAGAAGGAATCAATGCTTATGTAATGTCATTTTTATGCTTTTAGCAAACAACTTCCTCTTATTCTTAAAATTCAACACTGATTTACAGAAGGCAATGTCGGTCCAGTTAATTTAATAGAAATCATATACAGTAAGCTACATCAAATAAAAATTGCCCCATCTGGAGGATAATCCTGCAAGTTAAATTCACTGTTTACAAATAATAAAGGAACAGTTTGCCTATGTTTTCATTATCATAAAAAAAGTAAATCAAGTTATTTTTTATAAATATTAAGTAAACTTTGATAAAGAAGCATTTTTTTTTTAACGGTCAACCATTTTCTACTGAGTTAGAACATGACTTTGCTCATTACTAAAAAATTTCAAATAAATTAGATTTTTTTTTTTCTTTAAAGTTCTTTATTACCCTTGTTTTACTTAAACTCTCCATTACTTTAACCCTTAAAAAAAATAACCTATAAAGGAAAAAAAAAAACTTAATCCCTGTATCCTTTTTATTAGTGCATGGGAGTACAATCATCCTTATTGGTGTAAACCAACATTCATGCCAGTCTTGGGGTAAATTGAGCTTTCCTAAACTCTGCATTTGTGGTTTAAACAGACCTAGTTCATTAGTACTATTCCATTATCATTTTCATTTACATTTTTGAAATGATTTTCATTTAATCTCTTTCTCTTTTTCTTAACGAAGCCGTGTCACCGAGTCATTCAGGTAAAGTTTAATTTACTCCCTACAGTTTTTTTTAATGAAATTTTTTTAGGTTGGACATTTTTGTTTTTCGTTCTCGTTACTATTTCTGTTGTTTAAATATATAAATTTACTTATTTACTGTATTATCTCATCCAAAATTAAAAAGACATTGGTGATGTGGTTAATTATGCATTTGCTTGTTTACAAAGGTTTTTTTTTTAAATGTTAATTGATTTCAATATTGGTAAAAGTTGTTATATCCATTTAGACATAGTAATATTGTCAGCATTTTTGTGTTTCTAGTATCCATGTAAACCTTTTAAATTGTCCACCTGCCTATCAGAGTTGTACCTAAAATAGTGAACTTTAGGGTGTAGTGGTGGGTCTTCATGAACGAACTGACTCATTTGATTGAATCACAGCTGTGAAGTACTTACTCTCCACTACCAAGAAAATAGCTGTTTGCTTAAGCCGCCATTAACAAAATAATGATATATGATTGCATGACGCTAGATTTGCAACAGTTTTATTATACCACCCTCATTCGGCTTAAATATAAAACAAAATATATTAGCTTGATATTAATTGCATACAGTTTTAAACATGTTGTCTAAACCAAGTCGGATTAAAAAATAATTAAAATAAAAATATAATAAGTATGCTCGCAGACAAGTGCTGTTTTCAGTTGACATAAGAGAAGGATATTCAAACATACTAAAACACGCTCTTTATTTAAAATATTTATTGACAGCACCTTAAATCCAATAAAAAATGTTGAGATAACATGACATCTTTCACAACAATTATCAGTTGCTCCTCGGGACAATTCTATTGAAACTAATGATAAAACAATAATGAAAAAATTGTAAAAAATTATTGATAGCCTTATTTATAGTGTAATCAAAAATTCCGAATAACATAAAATAATTCTTTGGGATTAATACTACCGGTATCATAAGTTTAATTTCACTAAACTTATGACAGTATTAAACCCAAAGAATTATTTTTGGAAAGGTATGTACTCTATATTATCGGGATTTTTGATTATACAATATTAAGGCTATCAATAATTTGTTTTTACCATTTTTTCATTATTGTTTTATCATTTGTTTTAATAGAATTGTCCCGAGGAGCAACTGATAATTGTTGTGAAAGATGTCATGTTATCTCGACATATTTTATTGAATTTAAGGTGTTGTCAATAAATATCTTCTTAAATAAATAGCGTGCTGTACTTCTTTCATAAAATAAAAAACATCTACTGTACTATAATAGTATCAAATGAGCGATGTCATCATGCCATGTAAGAATTTAAGCATTAATTGTTTGTTCACTTAATAAATAACAAGATCATATAGTCATAAACCTATGCATTTTTTTAATTGAAATTGAATCAGTTTTTAAAAATTAAAACCAAAAATTCTAGCCAAGAAGACATACAATAATAAAAAAAAAATTGTGCTTAATAGATTTTTTTAATTACGGTATACATGTTTAGAAAGAAATTAATTGTTAAAAAACTTTTTTGTTGCATATTTTATTTATTTATTTCTATATTTAGATACCGGTACCTTATTAAAAAAACTATAAAAAAACTGACAAATTATTTTTAAAATCCTCTAGAATTGTAAATATTCAACAATTAATGTGTTTATTAGTGCTTTTTTTTTCAATTAGATTCATTAGTTTCATTAGAGTTTCGTTGTACGGTACCTGGTCATGTGATACTCTAATATACATGAACAATAGATAAGGTTTTTTTTTTTTTTAATAAGCAACTTGGTGAACTCTGACAGCAAAGGTCATAATAAAATAATTAAACAATTCTTTAGGCAACATTCATTCTAATGTAAGTGAAATAAGTGTAATAAACAATCTAGTTAAATTAGCTACCTGTTTTATTACAATGATGAACGGAAAGTAAGGTAATGGAGCTTCTAAGGCTGTAAGAAGATAAGGCGAGTTAAATATTTGGTTTGTATGTAGAAGGCTAGTAGAAAACTGAAGCCTGCACTAAAAGAATAATTCTAATTTATTTAATTCTTATTTTATAAAAATTTATATTAAAAAAAGATATAACATATAGCACAAAACATTCATTTTTTGTAATACTTGAAATTTAATTTTAAAATGTGTTGTTTATTAATTTTACAATAAGACGTGTAAATTACATTGCTAAACAAAAGGTAAGAATACATAGGAGAAAGCGGGTAAGCTGATTTCTGAAAGCTAGACACTTAAAATACAAATTCAGGAAGTAAGTAAATCCTTCAGAAATGTTATGACTCATTCAAGAGTTTTAAACACCAGGTGCTAGAGTTATTTGCAAATCTTTTCTCTGCTTCCAGTTTGGACCTTACCGAGTTTATTCATGGATGTAATCTAGCCAATCTTACCCAAGTTTGGAAATTGCTTTGCAAATATTTCTCTGCTTGCCGACAATTGTACTTGTAGAGAAATTTCAGTAAGCTAAAATTAATTGAAAATACCTTTATGCATTCATGCGGTAGGAGAAATGAACAAACCTGTCCAGCTTGTCAATAGAACACAAAAGGCGTGTTCGTCAATAGCCAACTTTTTGAATTATTTAAATAATTTGATACTTTTCCGTTCGTCATTAAGTGCAAAATGAACTAGACCGTTCTTCATTAGAAAATCTATTTCATTTCATGCGTTTCATTTCAAACTTTCTGACCCTGCTCGAGAGGTGGGTTACTTCATGAGATTTGAGTTTCAAAATTGCGGACAACAAAAATTTATTGTTGCTTTCACTATGAACTTATTATAAGAATTGAAATTGTTATGTAAAAACTGATTACAATATTTAGATGACGGTGTAGAAATATTTTTTCTTTTTAATCATCTGAATCCTAATCAAGAATTTTACATTCATTTTTTTTTTTTTTTTAGGAAAATACATCGATTTTAAATACTCCCGTAAGTAAACACTGCACAAGTCCTTACCTAAAGAATTAATGCAGTAATTTGAAAATGTCAGTTTTTGTGAAATAGTCTTCGATACAAACATTTTTTTTTTGGGGGGGAAGGGGGGGAGCTCATTTTACTAATCAGTTAGAATTTTATCTTAACTTGCATTGAAATAATTGTTGCATAAAATTAGGCGAACTATTTTATTATGATCGAGTATTTTGCTGCTCAGAAAGGGTAACTTTGATCGTTCGTCTATAAAATTAAATGCTCATGTGATCAGGCACAAGCCAAAGTAACGAAACGCATTGAAAAAAATCTAAAGATGAACACGCCTAAAGTAATGAATAATATTAATTTTGATGCAATTAGTGATGAATTGGTCTCATTAAAGGCATAAAAAGTACAATTTTTAAAAAAATGTTTGCATTCGATATGGTGCAATTTAGTTGTAATTGATAAATAGCATGCTAAATATTATTTTCCTTTTTAATCAAAATTACTACTCTAAAAATATATGGAAAGGGGGAGGGACAATTTTTTATACTTGTCTCGGGTGCAAAATTACTATTCTTTGATTACTCGGTCCAAAAACGTCCAGTAATAATGAACAAACCAAAGGTGTTATCATTGGACATATAACTTTACTCTTTTATTAGAGAATAAAATCTGAGGAAAAACTTACCGGTTTTAGTTTTTAACAATCAAAGAAAGTAGCAATTATTGAGGATTAATTAATCTCTTTCTTTGATATATTTATTTCTAAATCGTCAAGATCTTCCTCACCTGCCATCCTTTTATAAAATGGGTTAAGCCCAATTTACAATTTTTCTTTTTGTTTTATAAATATGTTAAGTTAAATGAAATAGTAAATCATTTGGTAATTTTGAATTTAAATTTAAACCATTATAACAATTATTTTATATAATATTTTTAAAATGATGCTATTGGTTTTCAAAAATATATATAGGACAGTTAATCAAACTTACAGAGTTGTATATGAAAGAAATTATGAGTTTATTCTTCAGTCAATTTATAGGCATGGACAAGGCTCTGAAATTTGATTTCCAAAATGAACTTGGTTCGGGGCAAAGATAATTCTCCAAATGATATCGGTTTATATAAATTAATATAAACCCTAAGCTAGATGATTAAAAAAAAACTAGAGAAGTTTTGCTAATTCCAAATTCTAAATGTTAGCAGTTTTGTATAACATATCAAACCAAATTCTTCACTCATTAGAACTTTTATTACATATTTTAAGCTGGAAATTCTTTGTTTTTTGTATGCCATATGTGTTAAATATCATCACAACCTGAGAACCATAGGGTTTTTAGGCATGCCCATATACTATAAGTATATAGAGTGCCTTATATCATAAAATGAAAAAAAATGTCTATAGTAAAAATAAAAATCTTTGCTATTCACTTATGTGTTAAACACCTGGTTTGAACAAAAAAGCAATAGCAGATATACTTAGACTTCAACAAATGGAACGATAAAGAACCAAATTGATTTCATAATAACTTTCAAAAGATATAAAAACAGCATTAAAAACTGCAAAGCCACGCCACGAATTGACTGTGGATCAGACCACAACCCTGTATTCTGCAGATTAGAGATCAATTTAAAACATATTTAAAAACAATTAAAAATAAGAAAATGGATGGTTGATGTTCTCAATGATGATAAAGCACTTGTTCTTTATAATGAAAGACTAATAGAAATTTTTTAAAAAAGATAGTTGCATAAGACAAGGTAATCTTAATGAAAGGTGGAACAAGGTTAAGGCCATAATTCATCAAACAGCAAAAGAGGAAATAGGATTTCAAAACAAAAAAGACAAAAAATTATGGATTACCGAAGATACTTTAAAACATGTGGATGAAAGGAGGAAGGTGAGACAATGATAGAGATAGATATAAATTATTAAATTCCTTAATTAGAAAAAGGCGCATGAAGGTAAATGTAAATAAATTGAGAAGCTGGATAAAAGATATGATACATGCAGACTACAGAGAATGGTAAAAGGATTGCAACACGGAAGAAAAATAGCAGCAGGGATCAAGGGTAAAGATGGCAAACTTCTATATACTGAAGAAGAGATTGTGGAAAAATGGAAGTAATATGGTAAAGAAACTTTATGAAAAAGAAAATACGGATGAATGTCAAAATTCAGACAGCCATGAAAGGACTATTAGTTTTGAAAAAGGAAGTTCTGGAAGTTATGAAAAAGATAAGGTCAGGAAAAGCAAGTGGAATCGATAACATACTAATATAATATTTGAAGAAGCGGAATGACAATTTACTAGAAATTATCACAGACCTAGTGAATGATATATATTTGACAGGTGAAATTCCAGATGATTTTAAGAGATCAAAAATGATTCCTATACCCAAGAAAAGTAATAGTCAAGATTGTAGCAACTTTAGAACAATTATAACATATGCAGGTAATATATTATTAGGAGTTGTTATAAAAAAAAGAAGTTTAAGTAAAATTGAGGAAAATCTGTCAGATGACCAATATAGTGTTCAGAGCAAACAAAGGAACGAGAGATGGAATTGAACACCATAGCAAAAAAGAATTTAAAGGATCTTCAGACAGTGTACATAGGATTTGTGGATTTTGAGAAAGCTTTTGATAGCGTTTGATCATAATAAGTGGTAAGTATATTAAAGAAGATAGGAATTGATGGAAAGGACTTAAAAATTATAAGCAACCTGGACAAAAGACAAACAGCAGCTTTTAGGATAAATAATAATTACACTGATTGGTTTGAAGTAAACTGTGGAATTAGACAAGAATGCTTGTGTTTCCCTAATTTTTCAACATATGTAGTGAAGAAATCATCAATGAAGCACTAAATGACATTGACGGTATAAAAATAAGAGAAAAGAACTTTATTAGAATAAAGTATGATGACGCCATTGCTATTCTCATGGCAAGTAAGGCTGAATTGGAAAAGTGCCTTGCTAAAATAGTAAGATAAATGGAGCACAACACGGATTGAAAATCAATATAAGAAAGACAAAAACACTGGTGATTGGTAACAACAAAACTCCGTTGTTATCCTTCTAAGATGTTGTTTTCCCATATGGTAACGTTATCCAAAGCAAAGAAAAGATGAGAAAAACAGTTAATTTGAATGAAAGTAAGTTTATGGATGAAGTGTCTTTTAAACATTCAATCACAGGAAGTTTTGAATTTTCCTGTATCGTGTGAAAAGTCACAAGCAATACAAACGAGCTGGTGAAGAGTGAAGAAATAAGAATAGTAAGAAAACAAAAGTAAAGGGCAAAAGGAACTGGAAAAATGAAAAAAGATTAAATTGAACTATTTATGTCATAATGTCTAGTGATATGTGTGTTATGGTCATGTGACAATTAACACATGACATTGTTCACGTGACTTCTGACATCAGCTGGGTGTGAGTCAAAGTGTGTTGTCCATAACTTAGTTGGTATTTGGTATAGCCCATTATACCTCAAGGACCTACGGTGTTTCTAACCGATATGATGATTCCTTTGTGAAAGGGGTAAACCACTTCACTGAATAATTGTCTCTAATGCTGATAAAATCATACCTTATGTTTCTCAGGTTCTGATGATGTCTTTTTTTTTAAGTTGAAACGTAGCAGGACTTGTATGTTGTGAAGCAACTGTGTTTACAAGTCGCTTGCAACATTAATTCTATTGTGCTTTCTTTTTTTTCTCTTTCTCTCTCTCCTGAACAAAGCAGTATCATTATCACCCAGTCATTCAGGTAATTCAGATTTTTTGTAATACCTTGAGTATTCTTTGTAAAAGTTAATGATAGATTAGTTTGTTAATTGCAAGTCAGGTTATCTCTAAGATGATACATTTAGGAATGAAAAAGTGGTATTGTTTCATTAGATTGAGTTCTTTTTGTATAGAAAATCTTGATAAGCTAAAGCGGAACCAAATTTCAATATAATGTACTTATTTAATATATTAATTATATTTCAATAAGCATTGCATTGTAAACTGTTACTGAGTCATTTTATTGGATCTTTGATGTTTGAACATTAAATGAATAATTCTTGATTAGACAAGTGTCTCATCATACGAAGAATATCGTGAAATAATAACTTTTTTGATATCAACGATGATTATATTTATCATAATCAATCTTGTAATTCTCTGCATATTCATGATTCAATCTTTCATACATATAAGATTACAGTTTTTGAAAAAAAAAAATGACTCCATATTATTTATAATAGTGCACATGATTTTATTTATTCGGAAATTCTTTACTTTGGAAACGCTGTCACTTTGCATCCTTAAAAACTTGTTAGTAGGCTTAGTTAAACGTATATCGTAAAAAAGTAAGAACTAATGCTTTTAAAATGTTCATATTTTATTTCTTCAAATACAATTAGTATTTTATACACTGTATATGCATAATTGTATGGTATGTTTTCAAAATTGAATTTATTTTTAATTAAACAGTATATAATATATATGTTTTTCTATACATTATACTATAAAAATATACTGTTATATAGAAATAAACAAGCGGATTTAGATCATTTTTAAATAATAGACAATTCTACCTATCAGGATGAATTTTTCTTAACTATTTTACTAAAAGTTAATGAAAGGATGAATTTGTGTGACAAATTTGTAGCACCTTTCAAATTTCTGTCTGTCGGTAAGTGGAAATACTATCGGCAAACTTTACAGTGAAGATATAGTAAAAAATAAATTATTACTTCAGTTAATAAATATCTTGAACAATTTTGGATACAATCATTTATGGATTGTATTAGACTTGTACACTTTATATTATTGCAGTTTTAGTGCTGCAAATGAATGTATTATCATTGTTGGCCTACAGGTGCAAGCAGGGTAACTTCACGCTGCACTAGTCATGGATTTAAGGCGTTGTCTTATCCATCAGTTGAATAAAAGCTTGATTTTATTTTTAGAGGGATAGAAACCATATTTATGCTATTTCTGCATTTATGATGATTCTAATTAAAATTAGTTTTTTTCATTATCTTCATTTTGGTGTATATTCTTGTGTGTTTTGTTTATTGGAAAGTATCCATAATTTGTATATCTCACATTTACGTTTTGCTAATTTTCTGCGTTTCTTTTCTTTTACATTCAAACAGTCGATTCCCCAAGCCACTCAGGTAAACATTTTCATGCATATTTTCCGTTCTACATTTAAACATTCTCTTTTGTCTTATTTATAATTTAAAGGAGATATTGTGCAATAACTTAAATGGGACTCATAATTTGATTTACATGTTGCAGCCATTTTCTAGACAAATATTTTTTTTTTAAGTTTGCATTTTTATGCAGTACATATGGCTTATTGGTGTTTACTAAATGACCAAAATATTTACAATTTTGATGATAATCTTTAACTTGTGTCTAACATACAGTATATCATCTATATATTCTGAAGGATAAGAATGAAGTGCTAAGTTAAAAGTTATTACTGGTAAGGTTTAGGAATCTATTTTGCATCACTTTTTTTTTAAGAGGAGGGGTTGTGCGGTAAAAATTAAATCATTGCTTGTTAATATGAGTTTTACAGTAAATAAATACTGTACATAAGTTGTCTATCCATTCATATGTTTCAGATGCTAGGTAGTTCCTGGCCCTATCAGATTAGTTTTGTGACAAAAAAATAAAATAAAATTTACCTTCTTGCAATTCCTCAAATCTATTAAGTTAAAACAGCAATTTTACTTTAAACACAACCTGGCAATTTACAATTTATATTATATAAAAAAAATCTATTATTAAAAATTTAATTTGTTGGTATTTTGCCAGTATGAACTTTGTATAAAGTGTGATGGCTCTATATGTCATATTTATTTGCAAATTATATATAGCCTAGTTAACTTATAAATTTATTTAGATTAATTTACATTGTTGTTATTTAGAATCTTAGAATTTATTTATTAATAGTATATAC
>PXIH01S0008964.1:16641-26998 GCA_003024985.2 Euperipatoides rowelli | reverse complement strand
AAAAACTGATTAGTATAATGCCCTTTTTGAATTACTAGAATTTACTGAACCTTGTAAATTAGCATCCTAGCAGTTAAGGACATTTAAATCCCAGATCATAATCTTGTACAAGTGTGGAGCCCATCAAATTTTCATAGTGCCATTTTTTAATTACTAGTATAATCTGAACCTTGTAAATTAGCATCATGGCCAATTAGGACATATAAATCATAGATTATAATCTTATAAAGTGTAGAGTCCATCAAATTGTCATAGTGCCCTTTTTGAATTCCTAGTATAATCTGAACCTAGTAAATTATCATGGCCATTTAGGACATATAAATCATAGATTATAATCTTATAAAAGTGTAGAGTCCATCAAATTGTCATAGTGCCCTTTTTGAATTACTAGAATAATCTGAACCTTGCAAATTAGCATCATGGCCATTTAAGATAACCCAGATCATGATCTCATAAAAGGGTGAAAGCCATCTAATTGTCATAGCCTAGTGCCCTTTTTGATTTGCTAGTATAATCTTGACCTTGTGAATTAGCATCATAGCCTTTTAAGATATAAAATACAAGGTTAAAAATCCATAAAGGTCAAGGGCTGGTGGTCCAGTGGGATGAGCTGGGCTGCCTTAATCAACTTGAAGTCAGCACGAGCCAGGTTCAAGGCTCCTGCTGCCCGACCCAATATTCCAGAAAGCTTTCTTTCTGAATGTATATGGATTAAGGGTTATTTACATCCAGTTTATTGTACAATTGGACTTTGTTTGGATTTATGGCAAATGAAAAAAGGAAAAATGGAATTAGAGATGGCCACTGGACATGCGTAAAGGATCTTAGCATCACTGTTGTATCCTGATAGAAGATTGTTTAAGGATCAAATATGTTTACAGTGTAAATAACAAAGGATGTTTCACCCTTGGGGATGAAACATATTTAAAAAAATCCTATAAGGGGGTGGTCCTATCTTGGTTACGTAAGTCTTATAGGATTAACATATTATAAAAAAACCCAATAAGATTAACATAGGAAAATTTCCATAGGATTAACATTGAAGTTGTACCACCCCCAACATAGGGGAAGGAGGGACATTATGTACTAGCTAAGGAGTATAATATGCAATTTAATATGAAGATAATAATAAATATTTGACTAACTTTTTGGCAACATTAATATAGATACAAGAAAATTGAATTAATTATCAAAAAAAAAATAAAATCAATCAATCTCAAATTACAAGCTTTATTAGAATAAAGGAACTTTTTTTTTTAAGAATAATTATACAGCAGAAAAGTGCATAAATATTTATGAACAATATTTAAAATTAAAGAAATGAATTTAACGTCTGTCAATTAATAAATATTTTTTATGTATAACATCTTAGTGCTTAGCAGTGCTCTATGAAACTGTTCACAAAGTGTCTCATTGCTTCAATTATAGAAAATGTTAACCCTTACAAAACCTTTTGATACTATTTATTAAATTAAATGAATGTAATAAATATTGATTATTATTAGTTATAAAATGTTGGATGTTTAAAATGACAATTGGAATTCTTTACTCTTGTTCCTTACTAATAAAATTAAAACCTACCATGATATCCTCAGAGTATGGCTTGCTACTTCATTAAATAAGATTAATGCTCTATACCAGTGGAGTCAACTAATTTTTACATAAGATCTACTTTGCAACTAAAAATCCATCCACAATCTACTGTTTCAAAAATTGGGGCATAATAGGATTTTTCTATAAAATGGTAGCAAGTAAATATAAAAAAAAATATTGGCATAATATTTAACTCCCATATTTCATAGGTTTTTATAGATTTTGAAACTTTAAATATTACCTAAATTTAAATATGTTTTGAATTTTAAGTTTAAACAATAAACAAAAAATTCATAATATAATATTATTTAATAGCAGTAATTAAAACAACTTTTACAAACAACAAAACTTTATATTTTATTTTATTTTACAAAAGTAGAACCTTATTAATATTGATAATGTTTGTTAATAAGAAAACTATTATTACTAATCAAACAATATTTGTTTTTGATTATGATTATGACAAATAATTAACATTTTTCCCATTCTTCTGGCAAGTGATATCTTCATATTTTTACCGTTATTCATGATGTCACAATAATTTGGAATTATTAAAAAACTGTTAACAAGCTCAAAACAAATGAGTGAATTTTCTATACTTATGTTGCTACGGTTTTCAGAAATAATGCATAGTCATGATAACTCTTGCACGTTGGCGCTGAAGATAAAGCATAAACATGCCAGCCATATCTTACGAGATTATCATATTTTGGTAAACTTTGGCTCCTTGTAAAAACTTACCTATATATTTGTTTTTGAAAATTGGGACTTAAAAAAATATATGGATACATAATTGGTGATCGACCAAACGTCATTATATAATCGTTATTGACAGCCTGCTATATATATAAAGAAAAAAATTAATTAAGTTTGTGACATAGTCTGTTGGCTTCTACAACATCTGTATTTTTAGAATTTGAAATAAAATAATTGATAGGAGAATATAATATTCTATTTAGATTTGACCTTATGACTCCCTCTGGTGATATCATGGGTATTTATTTTATTTCTTTCTTTATGAGTGGCAGGTTCACCTCTTATGTTTTATTAATATACAATCTCAATCATTAGTTAAATACATAAATAAAACAAAATGTACTTTGAGTATAACTCTTTTGATAAAAAAAATGTCAGAATTTAAAAAGAAAGATCAAAAGGTAAAAAATTCTCTACTTTGAAAAATATAGTGATATAATGGAATCAGTGAGAGAATCTGTAATTTCTTTAAACATCTCACTCTCCACTTAATATAAAAAAAACAAGATCAACATTGACAGTAGATAATCAAAATAAATAAATTATTAGACAAGCTATAATAAGTTCCAGACAAGTCACAAAGTATAGAAATAATATCTATATTAAAACAAAAATATTGAATAAGAAAATCAATGACAGCCATAGACTTGGTGAAAATCATATAAAATAATTAACAATACCAGATTTCTTAAAAATGAAATCTTAATATAAAAGTGTAAAATAAAGTCTATATACTATAACTTAGACAAAGTGTCTAAAAAATTAAAAGAAAACTTAGAATTAAAGGCAAATTTGCTTCATCAATTATATCAATACAATACGGTACTATGAGCTGTAAATATATTTGACAATTTTGGTAAACACTTTTTAAACAGAAGTTAAAAGAATTAAAATAGACTCTCATATGATATCCCTGGGTTCAATAATTGAAAAGAAAAAGCCTTATTAAAAAGTTGTTTATTTAATTATTGAGCAAGAAAATTAAACCTAATAGACATTTAAAAATTAGTTTATAATAGTTCATATTTACAGTATATTACATTCAATTAATTTAACTAACAATGGACTTCACTTTCATTACACAATTTAGTATAATAAAATCCATATCTGTTTGAAATTCCATGAGTGAATGTCCCATTTAGCTAGAATTAACAATTAGATAGATAGATGGACAATAAGCTATATCAATAGATTATATAGATGAAATACTTATAATGATGTAACTTTATACAACATATCAATATTTAATTTCTCCTTTTCTTAAACTCACTGTCCCCCTATAATAGTTTATTTCTAAACATAAATAGAAATTTGAAAAAATGTTTCCAAAATGCAGAGACTAAAACCATGACTTAACAGTAATCAAACCAGATCCTCATCTGTTCTTCGTCTGAGAGCCATTGATCTAATCATTGAGGATGACATCAATGGGAATCTTAAAAATGGGAGGTGTTAAATTTAGTCATTGAGTTGTTATTCATTTGAATATTATTATAATTTTCAAAATAATTCTAAAAATCTAAAACAACAATAAAATAAAGCTGTTACAAGAGAAACAAAATACATATAATCTTATATTAACAATTCTAGACCAATTAATATTTTTCATAATTTACTAATAATATTAGTGAATTATGAAAAATATTCCCAATAATTTAAGAAAAAAATGACACTGATAATCTTACTTATTTATTATATTAAACAATGATAGGAATTTCTCTCAAAAATATAATAAGAGCTTTTATATTTTATTTTATTTATTTTTATATCTGTGTTTATGCAAATTATCAGTGAGTTTTTGTTATTACAAGAGTCACTCTTTTCTATTATGATACACATGTATTATGTTTTCTTGTGGATTCAACATCTGTATATCTTATGCTACATTGTCTATTACCACAGTATGATTCTTCCAAGTGAGCTTGTCACATAAAATTTATTATTTGATTTTCTATATATCAAAAGTGGCCAACATGTCAATCAAAATTGACCGGTTGATTGCAGAGTTATTATAGGTTGACTGTGAGAGTAATAACAATAATGTATCAATGTTACAATCAATATTAATTACTGAATAAAAAATAAAAAATAAAATAAAAATGTACAATATATTTAGTATATACTCTACATTTTAGTATATTTAAATATTAGTAGCCTATCTAAAATAAACATTCTACTTTGTTTGTTAATACTCTTCATGAAAAAGTTGAATTTAATAAAGTTATTTTAAATTGACAGTTTCTAACCTTCTTCAAGTAAACAAGTAAATTATAACTCATTTTGAACTTAAAACAGTAATCCACCCTATTCAATGTTAATGAAATAGTCCAGCATTTGACCTGGTCATTTAAAAGGAGGAAAAAATGTATGGGTATTTTCAATACAGATGCTCGAAAAAAATTTATATTCAGTTCTTTATTTTTAAAATTTAAACATATTTACTGTATATTCAATTTTTTTATTGTTCTCATTTATATTTCAACCCTGCTAAAAATGAATAAGAAAGTAAAAAGAAGATATTTATTTTGTTTTTACAAAAAAAAAAAAAAGATTTTAACTGGACAGAAACCAGAGAAAAATCAAACTAGCTTACACTCTTAAATAAAGTCTGAGAGATTTTCACTGCATCATTAGGCTCAGAATAAGGCTGCATGGATACCTTTTATCTTTTAAGGGTCTATGGATTAGGAACCCAAGACTTTCTCCTGGTATTATGCTGAAATTATTAAACTATTAAGTTAATAGTTTCTAATAAAAAACAATTAAAAACAATATTGTTATTAATACATTATGTTCAACATCTCATTGTTAGTTATTTGCATAACTGTGACTATTAAAAAATAATTGTTCATAATATTGATGAAATAGACTAAACAAAAAAATGAAAAACTCTCATAATATGGCTAAAAAAAGCTTATCAATTCATAAAATTGCCATAAGAAACAATTTCCCCCCTCCTCCTGCTATATATAGTCCTATCTTTTAGAAGCTTCACTAAATAATCCAACAATTTAAGGCAATTCAAAATGCTATGAGATTTGTCCTCTCTATTAGTTGATATGTCTAAACAATTCAAAACTCATTTTTAGCATTTTCTTATTTGTGTACATTATGTGATTAATGTAAATGACTGATGTCCATATGTCAAGACTTGTTTTATTATTATACCTACACTCATATTTTTATTTTTTCTATATATGTTTCACCCCAAAGTGTAAAATGATCGTTATTATAAACACTATTTACATTTATTGTACACACTTTACTGAAATCTGCACATAAGAGCGTTCAAGGCACTTCTTTGCTTTCATCCATTAGCCTAATCTCATATTGTCCAGTTGACGTTTCATAAATCCAAATTCCAGAATTTCCACTTGATTCTTTTACATCTGTAATTAGAAAAAATCCATGGCGCATACTAGCATGGAAATAAAATTCCTTACTTTAGGCACCAATACTGCACTTAGAATCAAATATCCGACACTGGTACAAGCAGAAGGTCACCGTGTCCGGATTACTTAAACCACACGACCACAGCACATTGACCTTATTTTTATTTTTATTTTAATCACCATATTATCTTGGAATTAAACAGTTTGTTAAGGGAAAGGAAAGTGTCTATTAATAAATTACACTCAGACTGTAGTCTCTTATTTATCAGTTTTCACATATTAAATTATATTTTTGAATGTCAAATAAAGAATTTTTTTTATATTTAGTCAGCTGGCTCAGGGATTCAATTGGTGAAATGCTGTTAGGCCATCATTGACTTCTATGCTTTTACCCATGTTATATTGCTCAACATTATTAGAACTTTTCTATATTTAAATCATAAGAATTTTTTTTTTAACTACCATATATTTACTGACTTCACTGAATCATTTGCTTATTTAATTACATGATTTTACAACATTTACAAATCTTCAAACTACAGAAAGCTGTATCATCTTCATCTGTATTCTTTAGTTTGTTTCTTCTGAATTCTCGTGTTGGTCGTACTCAAAGGCACATTTTCCTAAATCTTTGGATTTTAACCAAACTTTCTGCTTATAGAAAAAACCCTACAAAGTAGTTAGGCTCAGGAAAAAAAAAACTATGAAGTACTTAGTCTTGGAAAAAAACCAGGGATCAAACCAATCATCAAAGTATAAGTACAAGCAAATGTACTTATACTTTGGAGGCCGTGACAGATGCCACACGACCACTATGCATTGGCAAGAAATAACTTTTGGTTACATCTTTAGTAATAACATTCTAAAAATTTCAAAATATAAATACTTTTATTTTGTCTTTTAAATCAATTTTTACAAGTCATAGAATAATAGAAGGTTTAATGACAAACTAGAAAATTGAACTCTAAGTATACGATTACAACAGGATTGATACTAAACATCGACTTCACTGCAAAAAGTCAAAAGCTGGGAAGTTGTAAAAGCAATTGTAGTGGTATCTCTCATATTTACCCTGGCCATATTGCAAAAAAAAAAAATGCTGCATTAAATTAATTATAAAATCAATACTTCAAGTAGTATAAACAAACTCTATTTTCTTAGTAGACTAGGTTTTTATTTTTTAGTTAGTACTAGCAGTGTACCCATACTTCACCCAAAAAAATCGTACACCATGCCCCCCCCCCTCCAAAAAAAATCTATTTTTATACTTTTTACACTGTATACACTAAGGTATCTACCCACATGCCAAATTTCAAGTTTGTGGCAAGTTGGAAAGTATGTTAAATGTTTTGAAAAGACAGACATCCACACATTTCCACATTTCTCCCTCCTTTCCCAAATAAAAAAAGTCTATTTTTATGCTTTTTACATTGTTTACACTATGGAACCTACCCACATGACAAATTTCAAGTTAAACATTTCAAACAGACAAAGACACACACACATATATCACAAATGTCCCTTTTATAATGTAGATGAGGAAATAAAAACCTTATTTTAATTAAAGGATTAAAGTTATAAGGGGGAAAGCATATCGATTTCTTTATATAAGTTAAATCAGAATAAAATAACAATGCTGAGAATGTAGAATTTCATTCAGTAGGGAAAGAAAAGATTAATGGTGAGTTTTGTTATTAAAAGTTCAATGTAGGATGTGCATTTCTCTTCTTGGTGATTTTTTTTCTTTTCTGCTTAAGAAAAGATTTAATTTGAATAGTTTTTCTTCAAGAGTATCATCACAGTCTTATGAGCCATTTAACCAGATTAAGAAGTCGTTTAATTGTACATGCTATTATTAATACAAAGATTCTGAAAACTGTCAACTTCAAACTGATAAACTAGAATTTGTGGTTTTAGTTTCATTAAAAAATGTGCATTGCTAAGATCCTCCACCAATGAATAGAACAAAGCAAAAGAAAATAACGAAGTATTAGTCGAGCCTATTTATTCTTCTTTTAATTGTGGTTTACGTTTTATTATTTTTTTTTTTAAATATATCCAAATTGATCAATTTTATTTCCTCTTTTATAAAACTGTTTCATGACAAGGAGAAGAGAGTTCATAATAAAAATTAATAATGGTATCAAATATTAGAATATTATTCTTTTAAATGTAAATTTTATTTCAAATGTTTTATGATTGCTAATTTCACCTGAACAAAGTTGATTTTATTTATCCTTAAAATTGATTCAATTCATTATATTCCTCTAAAAATATAAAACAACAACAAATAAAAAAAAAACATTAACTTTGTGATGGAAAAACTAAAAAATACTTCCTTTGTACGGCCTTGCATTCATTGAAAGAGAAAGTTATCAATCTTCCATTTTGAAAATGTTATAGAAAAAAAGACTACATCAAAATCACAAGAACTTCCATAATGATTAGTATGGTCAACTAATGGATTGATATCATACAATGTGCATTTTATCTTGATGATAAAATAAACCCTGTATTTGAATAACCCCCTGTATGTGAATGATTTTCAGCTAACCAATCTTTTATTTATAATTTTAATAAATTTTAAAGCAATAAACAAAAATCTATAAAAATACAGCACTTTAATAAAGCATAAAACAAGGACAAAGCGATGACTAAATAATACTTTTAATCAAATAAATATTTGTTTTAACTTTTAAAAAGTATTAATAAATTAAATAATTTAAACATATATATTTCCTTTCTAACTTTCATTTTAATAAGTTTAATTTTTTATAGGAAAAAAAAGTATTTTAAAGAAATATCATCTATCACCAATGCCTTTGAAATACTAACGCCGCCGGGTATCATTTTTTATTTAAAAAAAAAGTTAAATAAAAATTGAAATAAAACAAGTTTAAATACCAGTAATAATTTAATTTTCATATGATGTATAGTTGGTTATAATAAAGTTTATTATCTCATTATATATTTTTGTATAGTATATTTTGTTAACCCTGCAGTAGTTGTGGTCAGAAAGTTACAAGAGCCATCAGGGTGTATATGTGAAATTAATGTATATATGTTCTCCTTTCTCAATATTTAATCTTTGAAAATGAATTAAATATGATAAAATTCTTTAACTTGGACAATTGTATATCCTTAAATGATAGTTTGATGCAATGTCAGTATTTTACTACAATATATAATAATCGGAAAATGTATGAAGAAAAAAAGTTACATTAATGTTTGTGGTATCTGATAGATACATGTCGATTAAAAAAAATAAGAATAAGATACATTTTGACAAAAAAAAAAAAAAATTTTATGTAGTAATATTTTGCTTCAATAACTAATATATGTTAGAAAACATTAATATTAATTAAAATAACATTAATATTAATTAAAATAATAAAAAAATAAAAAACTTACGTAAGTTGTCGCGGTCTATCTGACAGATAAAATCACATGTAATCAAGGTACTCCTTGCCGTCACAGCATCGTCTAATTGACTGATGAAAAAACTCATTAATTCAGGCACAATGAAAGCTATATAATATTCTAGCTCAGCACGTTAGCTAGAATGACACGATTGAAGATGAAATAACTATCTCAGAGATACCGTGTCTACTGCAGGGTAAAATATTATAATTAAATCACACTGCAATACATTTTAAAGAAATTATTATTTCCATTAACTGTCTGTTCAAAGTAAGAATCCCATTTATTATTATTTTAATATTTATATTATCATTATCATCATTGCAATTATAAACATTAGCCTATCGTCATTATTGTCATTATCATCATTTTTGTCATTATCACCATTATCTTCATTATCATCAATAATTCACATTCATTATCATTATCATTATTGTTATCATTATGGTTCATATATGTGTGTGGTGTGTTTGTTTGTGTGTGTATGTGTGTATGTAGGCCTATGTATGTATTGAGTGTTTTATAAATTCAAATGATAAAGGAAAATATTTAAAATTTTAACAATTTGTTTTTAATTTTCAATGCAGGTTTTACCATTAGCTTTTCTTACATTCTCATTCTTGATTAGTTTTTTTTTTTATATTTTTTCAACCTGGGCCATTTAATATAGCTATGTGTGTTACATATCACACATCAATGAATAATTAGAGGACAATAGTTGCCATCACCATTCTAAGTTGACATTTAAAAGAATAGTTAAATTTTTTTCTACAAATTGTTTTAATAAAATAATTACTTCAAGTAAAAATGGGTTTTATTATAAATATTTAATTAGAGAAATCTTTTTAACACGTTTAATGTTTTAATTTTTAAATATTCTTTCTAATATTTAGTACTTTGATCTTGTCAAGTATAAAATAATAAAAAATGAAGTTTTCAGACATCACGTGTTTAGCTTGTATTCTCAAAGTCATTAACAATTGCTTTCTTAATAAAAGACATGAAATAATTATATTGAATTTATTATGTAACTCAAATGAATTAACTCTGGAATAGGAAGATTAAAATAAAAAAATCAATAAAAAAAAATATTTATCTCATTGGGCGTATACAGATTAATCAACCATTAAAATTTTAATGTAATAAACTAATCTCCATTTTTCAATCAATATTTCATGCAGATTTTTTTCTTTTTA
>PXIH01S0008948.1:20859-33466 GCA_003024985.2 Euperipatoides rowelli | reverse complement strand
AATATTATTATTTAATAAAGCAAGGAAAATGCTTTATTAAATTGCTTAAAAACCTTGTTTGATTAAAAAAAAAAAAAACAAAACAGTAAAAGCTCAAACTCAAAACTTTCAGCATTACATTTAGGTAAATACAATCGATAACCAATTTTGAGAATTTCTGTTTGTCAGAAAAAAAATAAAAAAATTGACAAACATACTAAAAATATTCAAATGTCTTTATTTTTAAACATTTCCCACATTAAAATATTAAAAGTAATTTGCTTACCTGTTTCAGATTTGTAATTTTCTGAGCATCTTTTTGCATTAATGATGCCTCATTAATCAACTCAACCACCTAAGGAAGAAAAAATGGCCTGTAGACAATATAATGTACTGCACATAGCTACTTCAGAATAGACACTGTACTACTGAATACATTCAATATAATACTGTATACATAACTTTAGACACTGGTGCATACTGTATCTAGTTACAGTAGGTTATATTGTATATTTATAGGGCCTAAGTACCGTAAAATGCCGAGCAAGGGCGCATACGCTCTTATCATTCGTTTGGGGGGAAATGGGGNTAAAAAAGTCAAAATGCAGTGATGGCGCTATATACCTATGTTTTGACAAGAAATAGGTGGGGCGCTCTTGGTCGGCATTCTATGGTACTGTACTTTTGTATTCGTATGATTGTATACTGCATATATTGTAGTGTAGATATTTTAATATTGTGTTATATAGCCTATTCTATATAATATAAATACAGTATATGCTGTAGCCTACATATTTATATATAGGGAATATATTAGGGGTAGGGATCCCATATTTTTTTAAAAAAAGGGACAACCTGCTTTGGGGTGGGGGAGATTTTTTTAAAAAAGTTTAGGTACGTAGCTATTAGCAGCATCAATGTTCAATTCATTTTATTTTATAATCATATACGGAATATTGTGAGACACGCACAACAGTAAACACTTGCCAATATCAGTATGGAAGTCCTATGATTCTAGCCACCATTAAGTATTTATCGCTTTTCTTCTTCCTTGAAATGGGGAATTAACATTTTTACATGATTTGAAAATACATGTTTCTTTTATAATTATCTTTTAAGGCTTTCATTTTGTATTTAGAAAAGAATAAGCCCACAAACAGCATAGCCCAGGAGGTTAAAATTAAAAAATATTGTATTATATTCAAACATTCTCGTATAAATTTTTTAAATAAGGGTTAACCAGTATCAAAATACGGGACATTTTAGCATTCCAACAACACTTGTCGGGACAAGGGGACTATAAAATACAGTACAATCCCTTATACGGGATGTCTGGGATCCCTAATTAGGTGTGTACCAAATACCATTTTGAATTCCAATGGCTGAATACAAAATAATTACAAATTATTCTGCAGGAACCGAATAGTTCTAATATAGTACCGTACCGGTACTTCATTACCATTAAATGATTTTTAATTTATTTTATTAACAAAAAAAAAAAAAAAAAGAGAAACATTTTTAATCAATGCTATTAAAATTCTGCATGCATTTACTCAAAATAAAATAATACTTTTAATGGCCTATATTGCACAATAATGAGAATACGAAAATATTTCAGATATTTTATATTTGTATAAGAATTATTATTTAAATGACTGTTTAATAATAAGTTTAATGTGAATTTTGTAAATACAAAAAAAAAAAAAAAAAAGTTTAATTGATCTAATTCTTGGTAAACCTTTAATTATTATATAAAATAAATAAAAAGAACTACGGATTCAAAATTGTTCAGTATAAAATACTCGGCCAGATATAAATAATGGAAAAATGGCCGATATTTGGCCGAAGCCGAATGCGAAATCGGCATATGTTTGTATACAGTATTATATCATTACCTCAGTGGGACATCTCATCTTTTTCAATTTTTTTTAAATAATGTTTTACACTAGAAAAGAGTCATATATTTCTATTGAAACAGTGAGGTATCAAAAACATAAACTATGAACTGGGTAGGACCAGGGACAACCTCGCTGGACTATAGTCTGTTGTTGTCCGGCATATTTATATTTAGTAGATGGAGATGTCTCATTGTTGCAATCCGAGCAATGCTTCTAAAAATCTTTAAATGCGTTTTTCTCTAAACATTTTTTAAAACATGTTCCACTGAGGTAATGATACAGTATATAAACAGTATATACAATGGTGTTTGGAGGGGTGGGGGGGAGGGGCAGATTTCACCCAGGAAAACACATTTTTTGCACATAAAAATATTTTTTTTGTAAAAGTCATAACATATGCTGGGATGTGCTATGAGTCAATTGCTTTTCACATTGTTCACAATCCATGGTAGATCTTGGCCACATTTAACATGACATTAACTAAAAAAAATAGTAACGGCCACATTATGAAAGTAAACAATGTGGAAATACAACACAGCTTACTATATACAGTATGTAATGTATATATTTAAATNTATATACTGTATATACAGTATATATAGTGAAGAGAATTTTGTTAGTTTAGTAATTTATTATATGTTAAAAGGATTAAGCTGTGTTGCATTTTCACATTATTTACTTACCGTCTTGGCCACCCTCCATTACCAAATTCTATTGAAATGATCAAGAAAAGATTTCTTAGGATTATTATTAAAGATCTTTACCTTAATTATTATAATAATTTTAAGTTGGTTATTGATAAGGCATTATCTCAAAGAAGAATAGAACTGTGTTTTAATTTTGCTTTAAAATTCTTTTCCAAATTTCCTCAATTATTATCTGTAACTCATGGTGTTCAATCTGGAATTGCCACTTGGAATACAAATAAACACATCCTTCCAATCATGTATACTACTAGATACCAAAATTTTCCAATAGTTTAATAATTATTTACTTCTATTCATATTTTAATTTTATTGTTATTTTTGAATTGCAATAATCTTTTTATTCTATAAACAATATAATAAATCCCAGGGATGAAAATGTTGGAAGGGATGGTGGGATACGCACCTTAAAATTCTAAATCCCTTCTTCATAAAATTACAAAGAAGGGAAATTGCATCTCGGTTTTTTTTTTTTTTTTTACAATGCTTAAATTTTTTTTAAATTAATCCTGCACAAAAGATATCAGAAAATTTAAACATTATGCCAAAAGATTTTTGTTTAATTTTATAGTGGTAACAATATTATTATTTACTGTAACCTACTTGTAAAAACTTTGTACTTTCATATATTTTTTAATGACTGACAGCTCTTACTGCATTACGCTCCCATAATACTATTACAAAGGTTAAAAAAAAGTAGCTTTGTAAAATAAAATCAGTACCGGTAGATCTAGTGATAAGTCAGTATATTTGGCAACTGTTACAACCATGAAGTAATATTTGCCTTATTTATTTTAAATTATCAATCTTAATAGAAAAAATGGACAATAATTAGCAAGAATAAAATATATATATTTATGATACTGTTGACTTAATTTATAATACATGTTAGCTTAGTTGCAAGTTTTTATTATTTATTTTTATGGCAGTCATAGCTCATAAATCTTTCCAGTCAATATTAAGATTAGGCCTTATTGCATAATTATAAAATACACTGACAAATAAATCGTAAATATTTTACATTATTCAGGGCAAAATAACAATAAAATTAAAATTTAACTTTCAATACAAGAATTTTAAGTTTAGATGAACAAATAAAAGAAAAACTTTAAAAAAAAAAAAATCCTATTTATTTCAGAAAAATAATTTATACTGTATATGCATTAGATTAGTATGTGTATTCAATTACAATAGACATAGTAAAAATTCACCTTATAAAATTACAGTATCTACTCTCTATTATTAATTACAATTAGAAATACAGTATAAAACTTTAATTATACATGCCGAAACAATTATTTCATTCAATAATTATTTGTAAAAAAAAAAAAAAGTTGAATTAGGCCTAATGCCAATTAATTAGGACATATTGTCACTATTATCAAATTGATATGAGGGTGCATCAAAAATGGTCTGCCCATGGGTGCCCTATTGTCCACCCCTGCTTTAGACATTCCAAATTGGATTAGATTTATATTCCTTGCCTCTTGCCCAAAATCCCCTTCTTGAGTCTTGTTAAGGAAGGGAATTCTCACCTCATAAAAAAAAAGATTTTCTTGCCTGAATCCTATAACCAATGTTGGGCTAAGGATTTACAATAATTGAATATGTAATCATTTGTTTTACATTTTGGTAAATAAAATAATAATAATGAGGCCTTTACTTTTTACTAAAAGTCTGTGTCTTGTAAATATCATTCACAGATGTGGATTTAAATAATTTTATTTTAAGCCCCAAGGCGACCAACTTAACGGAATTATTTCGGTAGTCAACTTATTATTTGTACTGCGTTTACTTATTAACCGACAAAGGTTCCAAGGTAAATAAATATCCCAGTTCATTGAATCATCTTTTTAGAATTCTTCATAATTGTGTATAATTTCATAACTGTTTGTATATTAATGCCTATATACTTCTGCACATTTGTGACACAGGTGCACACAAAGTGTGCGTAAGGAGAAGTTTAATTGAATTAAAGTTTATGTATTTAAATCTGTAGAGTTTGAATCCTGTCTTTGGATGATTTATAACAAAAAACATATTTTCTTAGCTTTATTACATGGACTAATTATGAATTTAAGTTAACCTTAGGTTTTTTAAAATAGCTTTGGGCTGTTTTGAATTTAGTTTGCTTTTTGCTTGTGTTGGTGTACTCTGTTCATTATTTTCCGTTACGTAAAAAGTTTGTTTTACCCGTTCAACAAATATATTTATAAGTTTTCTTTTTAGTGATTTCGTAAATACCTTACCATTTCTTTTGACTTCACACAAGATCTTTTGTATGGGGGTTTTCAGTGGATGTCTTATCTGATCAACTATCAGAAATACATAAGTGCACTCCTTTATACTTTGCTGAGAATAGTTTTTCTATATCATAAGTTATAGTTGGTTTTGACTGTAGAAATTGCATCTTCTCTCGTGGTTCTTCTACAAAGAAATTTACATTCTTCTGTCTGCATTGTGCATAAGAAGTTGGCTGGGTGACAAAGATTAGTTCCATATATGTTTGACTTTTAGGTCTATTTTAAGCATGTCCTTAGTTATAATGGCATGAGTGGACATAGAGAGGGTTTTAGATTTCAGTGAGATCTTTCTATTAGGCTGCTGGATGCAAGGTGATAAGGTGTTAGTATGTACTGCTTGTGGTTTATTTTAAACAATTTGGATAATGCTCTAAATAATTAATTTGGAACTGGTCTGTGCTGTTATCTTTTCTAGCCTTTTAAAAAGGTGTAACCAACCTTCATAGAAGGTCATTGCTACGATTTCTGCTGTCATGTCACTCATTGGCAGAATTTTAGGCGGTGAAAATATGTTGATGCAGGTTAAGGTTTGATTATACCCAAGTGGATGTAAATCTTTCACTTGGCATTTAAAATTTTCCAAAATGAGTGACAGTGTGTTTGTGTCTAGTTTTCTGGATGCTGTGCAATTTCTAGCCCATTTACTGCAATTTTATTTAATCAAAGACCATACCAAATGTTCAAACTTTAAAGTTCCTGTAGCCCCTTCCCCTTCCCGATGCAATAAATTATGAACTGAGAATACTAGTATTTTGTACTCATCTCATAAGTAATGACCATACTCTTGATGTTAATATATCACACCATATCTATACCTGAATATTTGTTAACTAAAAAAGTTTCAACATGGAATTTTTGAGTGGTTATAGTCATCTTTCTCTTGCAGTTTAGCAATCGTTTTATAAACTACAGTAGCTGGACAAATGATTAAATTAATTATTATTACATTTATTTATTGCGTACTAGAAAGTACTAGACTACAAAGTAAGCTATTCAGAAATAGACAAGCATTAAAACTACATAATATAAAACCTTAGCCCCTAAGGATGTAGGTTCTATTTACATTAAATGACAAATAAAAAGTAATAGAATAAAAAATACTAGGCCTCCAGTGTTGGTCGAAATTCGACCAATAAGAAATTTCTTTGTAATAAGCTGCCACTCCTTTGTAAAAAGCCGACACAACGCTAAACAATGAATGTTTTAATTTTATATCTAAATTTTAGCCCATTGCACTCCCTATCCATATAAACTTTAACTCTGCCAAATCTCGCACTCCTCCGTGCGCCCGATATGCTTAAAAAGGGATCCAAAGTTTTCCCGTCACGTATTAATATATAGATAGATATTTTTATTTATATAATTTAACATGGTTGGTAGAGCTGATTGGGAATATCTTTATAAGGGTATTAATATATAGATCTCCCAGTATCACTCTAAAGGATTTTTTTTTTTGTACAAGTTCCAAAGAGTTAGATTGAGCTTTAGTAATGGAGCTAGACCAGGCTTCACAACAATACTCAACACAGGTCTAATGAATGTAACAAACTATTTTTAGAGTTTGAATGTTAGATCTCATCCTCTTGAGCCTATAAAGCATGAAAAGTCTTTTATTATTCTTGGAAATAATATAATGAATGTGAGCTCCATTTAAAATCATTCTGAATTAAGGCTCCCAGGATTTTAGACTTTAACAGACTTAATAAGTGAATTTTGGATTGATATAGTAATATTAGCAGGTTTTCGAGAAAAGTTATGTACCATAAGAAACTATTTTTGGGATTAACCAACATGCAACAAAGTAGAGAATCACCATAAATCTCTTCTGCAATTTTTTTGGGGTAAGGGACAAGAGTTGAGGTCTTGCATAACACATACAATGGTGAGATTATCAACATACTTATATTTATTATTATTGTTTTTAGCAAATTATGTAGTTATTATAAAAACCAGGACACCCAAGACAGAACCTTTAGGTGCTCCATTAGTGCTATAAAAAGTCAAAAGTTCACTACACTCTGACATTCTTACAGATGTACAACAATTTGAGAGGAAAGAAGCCAGCCAGCCAATAATGCTAGGGGCTGCCGGCAATTTCAATATAGCTTGAAAAAACTTCAAATGGTCAACGTTATCAAAGGCTTCTAAAAGTCAGTCACAATTGTAGCCTAATGGTTTTATTTTTAGGAATATCAAGGGATTTTAGAACAAAGTCAAGGTAAGAGACTATATATTGATTTGCAGATCTATTAGGTAAAAGATCCATACTGACTACAGTCAATACATTGAATAACAAATGGAAGCAATTTATTATATGTGTCTCTCACAAACCTTTCCAATCAATGAGGAGATAGCAATAGGTCGTGTCATCTGATGACCACTGGGATGGTTGTCCTTAGGAATTGGAACCAGAAATGAATGTTTCCATATTGTAGGGCAGATATCTGATTCAGATATTTGCCCTACAATATGGACAGATATCTGAGTCAGATATCTGCCCTACAATATGGAAACTAGACTCAGAATTGAGTCTAGTGACAAGTTTATTAAATAAGCAACCGGTTCACTCAGTTCAATGGCAAAGTTTTTAAATAGGAAACCAGGTACAATCTGGGCCTGCAGACGAAGAGCTAGATACTTTCTTGAGTTGGTTGTAACTTCCTAAGTCTATAACAAATCAACATGAGGTATTGGGAAATCAGGCAATAAAAGCTGGAAGTTCACAGAGTTCAAGACTATCATGTGAAGTATATAGTCTAGAGAAAAAGTCATTTCAGAAGATTGGTCTGATTTTCCGTAGAAACAAATGTTATTCGGTTTAGTACTAACGCCTGAACTGTGCCTAATTAATTGAAAAAAATTAGAAGACCCAAAGTTAATACTATTCATTTACATGTGAAACTCTCTTTCGCCAACTTAAATGACTGCTTAATATCACAAGATATCTTTTTTGCTAAGACCACATTTTCCTGTCTATAAGCAATATTTTTTAACTTGATCAAACCAGAAATATTGGGTCCAAACCACCTATGATCATTGTTATTTTTTGTCTTTTGTATACGAGGAAAACAAATTTCAAATAAATTTTTAATCACTGAAGAAAAATACATTGATGCCTCCTCAATATTGATAATTTTATAAAAGGAGGACCAATCATAGGATGAAATAGTAGCACCAAAAGAAACAAAACATGATCTTTTCCTTGGTCTACAAAGAAAATTGATTTTGTGATTATCTAAGTATGAGCATTGATTATTATGAATCATAATGTTGTGATCAGAATTGGACAGAGGGGGGCCTTTACAGTAGTAGTATAAGGCAAGGAGGCATTATAAAAACACTTATCCTGTGTAGTAGGCCCACGAGTAGGAAAAAGAACAATCTGCTTGAATGCACTGAAGACGAAATAGATCCCAAGGTAAGTCATTGAACTCACCCATGATAAAAATATGAGTTAAGGGGTTGATAGAATATGATCTTCACAATATAGTTAATGGTAGATTTATAAAACTCATTGAATGGTGGTGAGTATAATGCAATCAGTGCAACAAAAAAAAAAAAGGAACAAATCTGGGTAGATAATTTAATCTAATTTCTAAACAGTAATGTGAGGGCTTTCAAGTCATCAGCTTCTGGTTGAGTGAATTAATATAAATGATTTACAATACGGTATGTCATCAATTATAATTTTCATATATTTTAGGATTGAAGATGCTTTATTTGATAAAATGGAATGTACAGTTTGAGTAAATATTACTTTTATTGCTCGTTATCTAGAAATATATCACTGTTCAAATATAACATTTAAAAAGCAGTAAATATGCTGTAGCCTATAGTATGTATACTGTACATTTAAATACAGTAAAGGGCCTACTGTACACCATGTATACTGTTTGATTCAATACTTTACGCTCATAATGTAGTAGCCTACTGTGTATACTGTATATAGCCTACATTTTATACTAGATTTATTATCTATACTTACTGTAAATATTGCATAACAATTATACACTATACATGTACTGTACAGCATTACAGTAATTTATACATGTACTGTAAGATTTTTATATTAGATTTTGAGGCATGTTACTAGAAACAGGATTAAAATAGGATTGCAATTTTTACATATAAATGACTGAACTCAATTGAAGCCAAATTTGATAGGAAGCATATGCGAGTTGTGTGTGGGAGGAAAATAAATTTTTTTATTTGGACTAAGTGCTTTGAGGATATAATCAAGTTTGTTCATTTGCCTTTCTTTTCAGTTACAACCATAACACATAATAGACAGTCTTTCTGGCCATTTCTTCCACTCTCCCCTCCCCCCCCCCCCTTCTTCTTAAAAAAAAAAACACTTTTGATAATTTGGATTATAATATTTCGATCACATTAAAGTTATTCACTTATTTCAAATGTATAAAAAAACGCGCAATTCTATGGACCAACATAGGTAAAAAATCAAGAAAGATACCGTAGGTACTGTAGATTGCCCTCGACTTGTTCAAAGAAAATTTTTAGAATATCGTTCATGAAAGATGAAATCTATTTATTTTATTTTTAGATTAGCAAGTGGTTACATAGAAATTGAATTAAACAGATTTAATTTCAAACTACAATTACAGAATACAATAAAGAAAATTAGAAGGGTAATGGGAATTATTTATGCACCAGTGGGAAAAAAAAAATCACTCAGTAGCTACAAATAAAGAGTGAAGAGTAGCTATATAATTGGCCAGGCAACTTTGGCGCTCCTTCTATCTTTACATTTTCAAAATTCATCCCCAGGGCAAGTATGTCGTAGGGAGTCCAAAATAATGTCGGATCTGCTTTAGCAAGCCTTTAAAGTAAACCAAACATCATTGTGCTAGTATAAATGACTGAGGATGAGTAGCAAACCTTACCAATATACAAACATGCCTACTTTTTTTATTAGGCCTATATATTTTAGGCAGCAATTATGCAAAGAACAATAAACATCTTCCTCTGCTCGACTATATTTTTATGCTTGCAGCATTAAATTAAGCAATAAAAACAAAAACTGCCTAGCATATTAATCAAATAGCCTAGATACCAATTTGCAATCGTACCGGTTTGTTCAACAATGAAATATACGGTCACATACATAGATTTTACACTAAAGGCCCTCGAAAAGCCAGGAGAAAAGTTGTGTCAATCATAACCGACGATAGCATCGACCATATTTTTCTCAGAGTTTATTATCTAGAACAAAGACATTGTC
Source organism: Euperipatoides rowelli (assembly GCA_003024985.2). Taxonomy (NCBI): domain Eukaryota; kingdom Metazoa; phylum Onychophora; class Udeonychophora; order Euonychophora; family Peripatopsidae; genus Euperipatoides; species Euperipatoides rowelli. The sequence continues at coordinate 23,343 of PXIH01S0008948.1, read as the reverse complement.
GCAAATTATAAAATGGATTAGCTCATGCCCGAGTAATCACACACAATTAGAATCCTAATAAACATCAGGAAATTCAATTCTATAGCTCTAATGGCGTGCCCTAATGCTCCATAGGCTACTAGGTAGTTTGGTGTTCATTATCACGACTGATTTGTGCTAAAAGTAATGTCGACAATTTAACTGGTCTGTCGGACAAGTATTGCTTAAATGGCCTATATCAAAATATAGGTGACAAGATTTAGTGATTCTCTTAATGGAGAATGAAACTCCAAGTCGTGCATCATGATACACAATTTTTCTTTTATTTGATATATCGGTCATCGTCGGATATGGTCAAGGTGTAAAATATTGGGAGTCGGCATATAAACCTCAAATACAATGCCCACATAATAATTTCCAATGCTTAAAAGGTTAAATGTAGAGTGTAGACATTTACATACAAAAGATCATGCTTGGAATATTGTTCGCCAGTTTGGTCCGCGGGCCAAATGTGGCCCGCACAGCTTTTACATGCGGCCCGAAACGCAGTCATGAATTTAAATTTTTAAAATCTTAAAATTTTCGGCAACAATTGGGTGGTAACGCTCGCATGGGTAATACTAGGACGATAAAACTACAGTGTATGTCCCTCCGTGATCATTTTTTTTAAATAGTTGATTTGTGCACTATAAGGTAAATTTAAATTATTTAGAATTCAAATAGCAAAATAATCATTTTAAACTGTTTAAATTAGTTTCATGGACAGATCCATTTCTAGTTGTTTCATTTTTAAAAGAACATTAATTATTGAACTTAACTAGAGTGCGCTGTACAAAGTTCATAATTCCGGCTTGCGCAGGGCAGGCTATTTTTTTTGTAGGCGTTTTTTAGACGAGTTTTTTTTCATGCGACACCAACTGTTTGCCGACCGTTGATATATCATGTTACGGCCCGCTTGATTTTGCAAACAAATTTGGACCGGAGAAAAAAAATGGTTGAGTATGGCTGGTCTAGTGCAATAACAAATGAACAAAATTGCAAACTTGAAATTGTAAAAAAAGGAGCCACCAGAATTACTGTAGGCTATATTAGGTAAATCATACCCAAATTACCAGGATGAAATCGACTTTCTAAATTTGGTGACATTAAATGAAAGAATAACTTTTATGATGATCAGATTTGCAAACATCTACTTTAAGCAATGTAACCATGACTTACAGACAAATGTATTATTTAACTTGAAACTAGAAGGACTAACAAACACTTCCAATAATATATCAGAACAAAGAGAGATGCTAAGTCTGATGCTTAATCAAAGTCTATAATAAAAGGAGGAAGGAAGAAGAAAATGGGCTTTTTTTTCATTTTATGGTACACCGTCTATGCTTCGTTACTTTTGTTGAAAAGAACTCGAGGCTGGTCAACATTAAAATGAACATTATTGTAATTAGCCTATTACCGGTATTTATATTCACCCCATAGGTTAAGGTTCTAAACGATTGAAAAATCAACTAAGACAAAATATTACTACACACACTAGATTTCAAGGATTAAATAGTTCCATATTAGACATAATAATTAACAAACATCCTTTTTCCATATATAATATTGAACAGACTTCACCCTTGAGTAGCAGTGATCATACCTTGATCTCCTACTCTCTACTGTATATATTCCGGACTCTCAATTGTATTCCAAGGGTAGTCAATCGTTGTTAAACTTTTTTGGATGTGACTTTGAAAAGATAGAGAAAATAATGATGGAAGAGGTAGAAATCTCTACAGACTTTATGGAAACCAAAAAATCTTTTGATGACTTATACCATAAAATGGTTTATCCTCTCATTCCATGGAGAAAATCTCCCAACAACAATTCTAATTTAAATAATAAAAAACCCATCTGGATGGATGAGGAATTAGGGCTAGACATAAAAAGAAAAATTCTTTCACTAAATACACTTCAGATAAATCATCAGTAAATTACGCTGCTTATAAAAAAGAAAGAAATAATGTCACTCTCCTCTTAAAAAACAAAAGAATCAGTTATGAACTGGATATTCTGAGCAGGTCTTCTTGCAATATCTCAATTTTACATAGTTATTTGAAATCATCTTCTCCGGTAGATGAGATTAATAAAATTAAAACAGAATTGGGAGTTACGCTGACAGACTCTCTTCAGATAGCAAATTATTTTGCAAACAAATACGAGCTTAAATTTAGAGCAGAAACCTCTCTAGATTTTCAGTCTGCTATCCCTCTAAGGGTTTCCCAGACAGAAAAAAAGATAATGACTGATCCAAAGGAAATATCAGGTATAATTAAGAACTTAAAAGGTTCATCATCTTGCGGTTGCAACAAAATTCCTAATATACTAATAAAAAACTGTTCAAAATTCTTTTGCAAATATCTGACATTCTTGCTGAACTACTCATTTGAACAGTTTTTTATTAGTATATTAGGAATTTTGTCGCAACCGCAAGATTATGAGCCTTTTAAGTTCTTAATT
>PXIH01S0008935.1:14199-24471 GCA_003024985.2 Euperipatoides rowelli | reverse complement strand
AATGATGGATAAAATTTACAAATATTATAATTATTGTTCAACAAAGACTAGTATAGTAATAATGGAACTGGAAATAGTTTCATAATGATATGTTTTATTTGGACTTAATTTTTTTTTTTACCATGCATATATTATGATCCATCAGGGATATTTTGGCAAAGGCAATGTGATGGGCTGATGGCCTGTTTGGCATTACAATATTATAAATGCATTTGAAAAGTGTAGCTAAGTAAAAGTAACCTTGTCAACCTACTATTAATAAATAATGGCAGCCTATTTCATCTCTGGTTGATTTATTTCATTAATAAATTGGACTAAATACTGTAATTAACATTTAATTTCTAATCAACTAGGATTAGAAGGGTTTACATTCTGATAATTTTATATACAGTAACTGAGACATATATTTATTGTGCTGTTACAAAAAAAAAAAATGGATGTTTCATTGCTAAATCCAATCTTCACACTGGATTTTTCTCCCATTGGTTTATTTATTTATTATTCAACTGTATATGAATATGATAAGTTATATGAATTTAAATATTTAGATAAATGTTTGAAACTACATATAAAAATTAAAACAATTTTCAAGTAAGCATACTTAAACGAATTATAATTTAGCCTAGTTTAATTTATTATAGGTACATATCAATGGTATCGAAACAAAATATACTATTTAAAAAATGCAAATAAATGAAATAAAAGTGTAACTTTTGTATAATAATAATATGTAAATATAATGAAGACAAAACATGAAGACCAACAAGCAGAGGTTTATAATACATTGTCATTATGCTAACTAGACTATAGCACAATCTCAAAATTATTTTCTGCATCCCCCCCCCCCCCCCATTCTTTCCTTTTTTTTTGGGGGGGGGGAGGGGAGGTTGGATGAGGATACCGAGGTGCAGAAATATTCAGAAAAACAAAGTTGATTGCTTTTTTTTAACCTTATTTACTTCTCAGCAGGATGGAAATTCTTTCTATCAGATGGCAGTTTATATCTGTCATTTAACATTTCAGTCATTCGTCATCTGACATTTGACAGAATTGGGGGGGGGGAGATACTTGAAATGTTGGCAGTTGATAAGCTAATCAATACAAAGTCTAGCAGGGAAGCATTTTTTTTTGTAGCAGCTCAGAAAGGAGGGAAAAAAAGAATATATTATATACAAAATAATCAGAGCTGAGCATTCTATTAACTAGCTCCCAGAATGGATACAAAACCAGCACTAATTATTTTGCAGAGGCTGCTGCAAATCAAAGCTAACAACAGTGTTTGGTCTCTCATTTCTCGGCAGCCATTGCTGTATTTTAAAAAGACTGATGAAATGATTCAAGGTTTTTGCATCTTTTCTTTGCAGGCAATCAAAATCTGCTGCTTTTGAAAAGATTTCATATCTAATGGATTTGACTGCTTGAAAGCATTTGCTAAAGAGGGAGAAGGGAGGGGGGGAGATGTGCAGAGAGGCTGGATCTATAAGATCTAACATTCATTTACAGAACCAATAACATCCTGCTGATTGACAATTCTAAAAATATGCCTAATATGCTCTTAGTTACCATGGCAACATCCAGTTATTAAAACACTGACAAATTGCAGCACTGCTGATGGATGAGGGAAGACCATTTAGTGAGGAGATCTTATTTGGAATAGAGGGGAGCTCAGGATGAAATGAGGAGGTGAAAAACTCTTGGAATTTTAATTTTTTTTTTTTTTAATATCATGATACATGTTTTAACCAATGTCTTCATTCTGAGTAATGGTTCACAGAATTCAATAAAGCCAACCTATAATTAGATTGCAACATTACTATAAGATGAAATGGATGTCTGCCAGAAAGAGTTTATTTCAAACTGTCAAAAAATACTTTAGACAAAATGTGAATTCTTAAACTAAGAAGCAAAAATATACTATCATAATAAAAAACATATTTAATAAATTGTCTAATTGAAAAGGTTAAAAAAAATTTCATAATTTTTTTATGATTGTAGCATTTTAATCAATTATTTGATACTTGTCTAAATAAAAATATTAGGGAGAAATAAACCACTATCTTTACTGTTACAATAATAAATTATAATCAAGGTAACTGGGTGAGATTTACTTACTTGAGTGAGCGGATCAGACAAGTGATCATTTAGCCTACAGTGCTTTGAATAAACACATTCTTCAATCTTCACAAAACATCGTTAATTAAAACAAAAACAAAAAATTTAATGCTAAAAAAGCAGAGCAACTAAAATAAAATCAGATAGTATGGAACTTCAGACCCTGTCACCTAATCAGTTAGGATCAACCAAGTTCCTGTCCTTGTGATTGAGAAGGCATGAATGATTAAACATGACAGAAATAGGGAGCAGTTCCTCATTAACAAAATTATGGCATCCAAGTAACTGTAAACTATCCACAATAAAATATAAGCTCGATCCGTAATTTTGAAAGAATCAGATCAAAAGAACAGCATTCAAGTGAATTAAGTTTAAGTAAAAAAAAATGACAGATTTTTTTTTTTTAAATTTCATTTTAAAACACATCAAAGTTAAAACACATCAAAGTTATTTATTTTGAAACTAATTTCTAAATTAAAAATGGCCCATAATTAATAATATTTTTATTATTTTTAAATGAAGTAACCAAACGCCCAGAATATTATATTCGATTGCTAAATCAAGTGTATACGCATACAGTACATATAAACAACACATTAAACATTGAGCATTATGAACATGAAAATATTTGTAGTTCCCTCATTCAAATGTAAATATGTATCTTTCTTTATATTAAATAAACTATGACAGCTAATAGGACTACAATGCTCAATAAAAATTTAGTCATCAGACAATATGAAACTATAATTTAAAAATTAATTTAAAATATTGGAAAATCAGGTCAGAATCCATTATCTGCACACCAATATAATTAACATTAGGACCGTGCAACAACTAAAACGTAGTAACGTGTGGAATTAGTAATTTTTCTCATGGATTTTAGTATATTTTCTTTACAGTCCTAACCATACTGTAACCCTGAACCCTAAGATAATGTTTTGCTGAGCGCCAATCTTTCAACTTACTACCATCAGCCATATTGGTGGGCAGATAACAGAATCTGACTGAAAATCCCAATGAATGTGTGTCACTAAAACACAAGCATTTCTTCTAAATTTTATAATTCAAGAAATCTTTATTTCTTGAATTATAAACTATTTTCTGCAGTAATGAGGTAAATGTATATTATAAACATGGTGGCAGTAAGACATTGTAGTGAGTGGGTAAAATATTCTCAAACAAATGACTTGACAAACATTATATTTAGTGTTTATTTTTGGGAAGGAAAATTATGGTCCAAATATGAGAGATAAATATTGAAATGATATACCATAAAAGACATGAAACAGATTATAAATAAATAAATAAAAGTTATTTATATGACAGTTTATATAAAAGATTGTCTTAAAATACTGTAAATGCAAATATGTAAAAATCAAATTTATTGTAATTTTGGAGATATTTTTATGTTTTTTTTTTACGGAAACTGTATAATATGTCATTCTCATTTGTTTTAGTGTATTTCAAAGTCAGATAAAGTTAAACTACTGTATAGACTAAATTGATGCATAATTTAATAAGGTAAAAACAAGTCAGATATTGGCTAAGTAAGGCAATCTTATTAGATTATAAGCAGATAAGTTAAAACGTTTTCAGCTTTTTTTTTCCTAACTAAATCACTAAAACCTACAAGCAGACTCTAAAGCATATTGCTCTGTTTGGGTTTAAATTTCAGCCACCTAAACTTTATTTAATTTTTCTAATTATAATATATAAACAAGCTTATAAGCTAATTATATGTAATATCATAATACTGCTTGTCTGCTGTGTTTGGTGAAATTGGAGTAAGCTAATAAAACTTATAGAAGCAACAAGAAAAATAACTTTCAGTTTTATTTTTTCTAACTAAAACTTACAAGTAGGCTTATAAACTAATGTTCAAACATACAATAAAACTGTGGTAGTTGGAGAAATGGAACGATTATAAAGTTTATAAGGCCAGCACCACACAGGCGTAGCGTTGCGAAATACCATCGCGCAAAATAAATCAGTATTTATAAAATTGATGTCCCACAGAGAAGCAATACAGCACGTTAGAACTTTTATTTCATAGAGCATGACAGCAGCATCGTAATTTAATGTATTTAAACATTTAAATTTAACTTACATTTATTTATTTATTTATTTACATTTATAAGTTTAAGCCAAAGCTTGTACAGAGTTGGCATCATACAAATAAGAATCTTGTGTGATAATATACAATCCAAAAATAATAAATTAAGAGTGAGAAAAAAAAGCACAATAATTATTAGAATACAAAAACAAACCAAAAAAAAAAAAAAAACATAAATGACTTTAGATATATCATTAGAAACTCAAATAAATTCTATGATTTCCTTTTTAAATCTGGATGTCCCTAATTCAAATAGTTTAGAGGATTCCAACGTTAAATGCTGCGTCGCAATACAGAATTAGAAAAGAGTTTGTTTTTATCCAGGGGAATCTTTATACAAATCATGTCTTTTATGACTAGGTCTGTTATTGATAAAATAATATTTATTTACATTGTGCTTTAAAAGATCGTTATCTTGATGGGTTTGACTTTTTAATTAGATAAAACAAAAACATAAAAACATTGTGAAAATCATTTAATTTTAGTTAATGTCTGCAACTCTCTTAAAAGACAATTATAGCTTTTCTCGACATATAATTTTTGCATGGTGACTATTCAAACATTTGTGAGCTTTCAACTACAGTACGGGAAGTTTATTAACACTTTGTATCCATGGAGATGAAAGATGGGAGATGGAAGTAGAAAGTCATTTACGCGCTACAACGTGCGTTATGTGGGGTGCTGCAGATTGAAAACAATGTGTTTTATTAAAAAGTGGTGATAATTCCTCGTGCGCTATCGCTACTATTTTTAAAGCAGGCTCTATGTTTTTTTTCTTCAAAAACTAGCGCGCAATATTTTTTTCTGTTGGACACTCTACATTGAAAGCTATGTGCTTTATAAATTTCGGGCGAATAAATTTCGCAACGCTACGCTCTGTGTGGTGCCGGAAGCAGGCAAGAAAAAAAAAAGCCTTAGTCCATGCCCCCCTTAACTAAACATTTTTAAGTAGGCACTTAACTAATGATAAAATATACACTAGTCAAAAATGACTAGATTTGGCTAGCCTTGTAAATGTGTCATGATTATCTAACTAAAACATACAATTAGGATCAAAAGTGTCATATAAATTAATCTTATTTGATAGTATGATCAAATAGGTAGCCCACTATGCTATCTAAATTTGAAATATTAAAGTTTTTTTTTTTACTTAATATTCTTTGGAAGACACACTTGAAAAACAATGTTCTCTTAGGGTGGTTTGAATACATAACATCCTTAAAATGGTAGTTGTAATCAATACATCTGTTTTTTTTAAGTCAACTAAAATTTCAGATGATCTAGATAAGTCAGTGTGCCATTTTTAAAAACTTGCATTCAAAGTACTACCCCTTACTCATATTATGATATATGGTTAGGGCTGCCAGATTGCCTGGAAATCAGGCAATTGAGCAATGTCAGCCTTAAATTGTAAGTATCAGAAAAAAATAATAAATTATTGTTAATTATTTTAGTCTTTGTATAGTGTTTAGCCATTTTTTTCAGTTAATTTACACTTAATATATAAAAAACAATTATAAAGTGTAGCTGTCATGAACCTATTTAAATAACATGTCCACCATTTTTATTGAATGACACATCTCGCTATGACATACCTATGGGATTGTTGAAGGGAAATCTTCTATATTCCCCTTAGAGCTAGTCTCCATTTGTTATCTTAAAGAATAATTACTATCTTTAAAACTAACTTTTTAATAATCAAAATGCCAAAGAACTGTGGAGTATAATATGGTTGTAATCAGTACCAGACAAAATCAAATATTAGAATCCATGCTTTTCCAAAAGATATAAAACAATCTTTTGGTTTGATTCAGAGTTAATTTGAATACATAACAAAGTTTATTATGCAAATACAGTCACGCATATAAAATTTAATTTTAATTGGATCAAACATAAACAAGTTCTAAATTTAATTGCAATCAAGTTTTTCCTTATATGAGCTTTTGTTTTCAAAATGGCGTTAGTCTAGCATTCTCGCTATGCTGTGAAAACAACAACATTGAAATCAAAGTTTTTCTTGAATTTTGAATAATTTAAAGTTTGTAGACAGATTGACAGTGATGTAATCAAACTGCAAATAAGTTTACAAACAAATTAGATCAAATTTGACAAAGTTATAGTAGCAAACAGAAACATATACAGTACCGGTATATAAATTAATTATTGATCTTCACTGGAGCGGATATTCACAATGAGCTCTCACTTAAACTTTTCTGGATGATTTTTGAAGACATTTTCATTTCACAAGATTACAAATAAAATTTTAACTTATTTATTTATGATCCGATTAACATAAAATTTAATATGCAAAAATTTAATTATCCAATAAACTTTATTATAATCTCAAATTAACTCCAGATCAAGCCAGAAAATTATTTTAGCAGCTGTTGATTTGTGCTGTGAATAAAATGCCTGTTTTCCGTTAAACCTTACTCTCATATTTACAATAGGCACTAGTGAGATACTGATTTCACCGCAAAATTATCTTTGTAAAAAAAAATAATGTTTGTAAACGATGTCAGATCTTTGACAGATTTGTTCCTGATAAAGTGAAATATTATGTGTATCTTAATTTTATATCTGTATATGAACATTTAAACAGTCCAAAAATTAAGAAATACTTTTTTTTCTTTCACTTTTCTTAACCTCATATAAGAGCAGCCATATTGCAAACAAAACTACTATAGGCCTAAACTCGATTACAAATAAACTTGTTTATTTATGATCCGCATATATACATTAATACGCAGAACTATGTTTATCTAATAAGCTCTTTTATTACCTAAAATTAACTTCAAGCCAGAAAATTACTGTAGAATATTTTGATCCATACTGTATATGCTCTATGGTTAAGGTGTTTATAGCATACAGATACTTGTGTTATGTAAAAAATAAAAAAACCTGACTGTTATGTTTCAAATATTAAAAAAAAAAAAACAACAATGAAAAAGCTGAGAGGGCTAAATTAATAAATTTTGATACCTAAACCCGACAAATTTTTTTCTGTATTGTTCATCAGTTCTGCTTGGGACTATCAAATTTAATGCGGTACTTCTACTTAAATCTGGCATTTCTATGAATTCTGGATGAGATTTTGAAAGAGGTTCAAACATATATGGTTCAACTTGAATGTTTAATCCATTCAAGCTTTCCATAATGTTGTCAATATCTTCATAATGTTAACAAATAGGTGTTAGTCTATCGTCTATAAAAAAAATTTCCCTACCATATATTAACGTTAAAAGATTACTGAAAAGTAAAAACTCAAGCATTCATCTAAAGTAAAAATTTGCAAAAATGCACTAAATTATTTACACTGTGATCTTGATCAGTTCCTAAACAAATTAGGCCTACATTTTTATATTTTAGTGTTTTTTTTTATTACACCTTAATATTAATCTTCAGATTGGATACCTGGACATATTTCTCAACATCTATTGGACTGTTCCAAATCAATTTTTTGGGGCACTCATGTCAAATTGTGTTATTTTTCCAAATGCACAGAGAAGTTAGGGGGCACTAGTACAAGTTGTGCTTCAAATCCATATCACTTTTTTAAAAGAAAATACTTAAACATTCAACAATTTTCAATCATTTTACCTTATTTTAAAGCTAAATAAATAAATGTTTAAAAAAATAATAATGTTTTTAAAATACTTTTTGAAGTTGAATCCAAAAAATCACTATTGTTTAAATTCACCAGCTTTAAACATTCCAAGGTGTATAAAGTACAGCATAATATGTAATATAAAAGAATGTTAAAAGATGAAAAAATAAGAGATGGAATTTTTATTTTTAGAAGTCATTTAACCATAGCCAATAACAAACAGAAATAATTTGATCCTTTTTTGGCAGACAGAAGATAAGGAGACAAACTGGGTCAACCCAATACTAATTTACCAGATGTTTCTGAAACTGACCCCAATGTCATTAGTTTAGAAGATTATGCTTCAATAACAAACAAAAAAAAAATATCAATTAATAAAAAGCATAGATGAAACAAAGAATGGAGTATTAAAGCTGATACTTGTAATTTGTATAATAAAACAAGTGTAAAATTTAAACAAAAATCACTATGCAAACTTCAAAATACAATCTACTTCACATCATCATCTGGATAGGGAAAAATCATGATGGTGTAATATATTACAACCATTAGAGAATAATAACAGACATGAATGAAAACATATGTTCCATAAGGAAGTCTAAATCAAAACATTCAAATCTTTAGAAGTAGGCTATTTCATTGTGATAAGAAATTAATGACATCAAATTACTGTAAACAAGACACTACATTATTGTCTAAATGATAATGGCATTCAACTGAAATAGATCTAAAACAGAATTATTGATTTTTTAAATCATTTCATTATTATTTTTAGCTTAAATGTAGTAATTAGATTTTTTTATATTAATGTTTGTCATATGAACAATAAAGCATATAAAAGATGCTGAATTCACATAAAAAAAGAGGAGAGAAAATGTGAAAAAATATCATTAAAAAAGTAATTAAAATCATTAAAAAATTATTATTATGGGGAAAATAAAAACCTAAAAATAAAACGCAAATTTTATATCAATCTTATGTTAGGCGTATATAAAATGAAATCCATGATTTTTTAGAGAAGATGTAGGTGAATGGCTTCATAGATAAGAAGATTGATTAATTATTATTCCAAGTGTATGAACACAACTAGTACATTTAAAAATCATTCTAGGGCACAATGACCTACACTGTAAATGTAATATTCTGATAATGAGTAGAAAAGAAGAAGAAAAAAAAAACGTTATTTATTAAAATTTAAAAAAAAAAAATTTGTAGAATTAAAATAAATAAAAAATAGATGCTGATAAAAAAACAGGATAGGCCTATGTAGAAATCAATTACATAATCTGTTAATTAATGTGGCATGTTGGCCATAATTAACCCCCTTCTTAATCTATAAAATATTATAATTATGTGAACTTTTACTTAGCTGGAACTAAACAAATGATTTTTTTTTTTTTTAGATGCATTTGGGGGACTTTGTTGAAGAGATAGTGTCTGTGGGGACCAGGTTGAATGAAAAATGTCTTGGGACAATGTTTCCAGAAAATTTTGCTTATGCAGTACATCTGGCAGACAGAACTGCATTACTGTCAAAATGGATGAAAATATTGTTAATATTATTAACCACTTCAAATTTTATTGTTATTATTGAATATTCATATTCCAAGACTAGGAAATGAGTATTTTAATAAGCAAATTTCAACTTCTGCTAAAAAATGTAACTAAAAACCGGATGTTGATACATTTTGTATGTATGACATGGTGTGATTTATAAATAGGAACAAATTTCCAAACTTCTTGCCTTGTCAATTAGCTATAAGATCCATTTTGGTCTTAGTTTTTTTTCATAAAACATTTATCTTTTTAGTAACGTTGCTTACATTTTCTTAATTATAGTGAGAAGATGTGTGGCTAATAATAGCAGAAACAAATTACTTGTGGTTTCACTACCAATGGTTAGTAAACTTTGCTAGATACTTTAACCTAAGGAAGTAAAAGTAGGCTACATCCTGAATCATGATATTATGGAAATGATCAATGCCTAGCTTTGTTTGTGTTAATCTTAAAATGAAGGCTTTAATGTGAGAAGATCATAAAAAAAAATAAGAGTAAACAGTTTGTGTAAAACCCACAGCAATCACAACTCTTTTTAGTAAAAAGTCTTTGTTGGAATCCAACGTTATTTTCAAGGTATTGGCAACCAGGAGTGTGTCATGAGTTTATTATAATTATATTATTATTGTATGTGTTATAATTATGCATGATGTAATATAGCTAGAGAGTTAGTAGAAATGTGAGCAGAACGCCATGGACCTGACAGAAAATGTCATGAAAAATATTATGTAAAGCATTATAATTTATACTAACGTATTTATTATTTATGATGACATTTAATATTGTGAATGTAAATCAGTAATGGATATATTATTTAGTGGAAGTATTATTAATAAAGTTTATACATCCAGAGGCATAGCATGACTGTTAGGTACCTGGGGCT
>PXIH01S0008901.1:0-20958 GCA_003024985.2 Euperipatoides rowelli | reverse complement strand
CTCATAGCCCTGGACCATACTAGTAGGCCTAGAATAGCGTAATCCAAACATCAAAAGATTGAAATAAAAGGAAAACTACTAATCCACTGCTAAGAAGTTGACTACTCCAAACACTGAGGAAATATCAAAAGATGATCATACGTGTACATCAAAATTGAAATAAAATAAAATTATTGAACAAAAACAACAAATCATTGAACAAGAACCAAAAGCAGCCATAACGGCGCCACATCATGCAGTTATTCTGGGAGGATTGTTCCATTTTTAATTATTTTTTAGAACATTTTCTTGTTTGGATTTGGAAAGTCACTTTCCTCTGAATCTAATAATGTATTTTTTTTTATACTTTATAGAAGAAATGGAAATTAATTAATTTATTTGATTAACCATACTTAATAGCATCTGTATGGTCACATCTCTAAATTAATTTGTTAGCAATTTATTTCAAAATTAATTATTGGGTGTGGGTGAATACACCAAATATGGCCAGATACACTTTTTTCCTTCTAAACATTTTGATATATTTTTTCATTTGATCTAATACAGGGAAGCATTCACTTAGGTGTCTCATGATGTCTACAAATTTCACGAACACCTGCTAAATAACCACATTATTTAGTAATAAACAAATGCAGGGTCAAGATTTTAATACATTGTAGTCTATAAAAATGCTGAAAATTTTAAAATCGGAAATATAAGGACAGTCCTATATGAAATAAATTGCTGCATAGTTTATTGTATTCCACCATTTGATGATTAATACCAGTGAAACAGAAAAGGTTTGTTTCTAATTACTTAAAATGTGACACCAACTAAGTTTATCTAGAGCCTAACAGCAGACCTAGAAACCTTAATCATATTAAATTATTTTTTGTAAATCAATAATTTCTAAATACATTTTTTATAATATTGTAAATATTTTTGTCAAAATTAAAAAAAAAAAAATTCTTTTGTTGCCTATAAATGTCAGTAAATGGAGTGAACAAGTTAATACATGGTGTATTAGTTTTTATATTAATATTAAATTGTACCTAGAGAGTATGATATAGAATGCGGGTAATGAAATGTCAAGTTATGAAATTACAATGGTGCTTGCCTGTATTTTTTCAGCAACACACACTGTCTAGAATGTATATTTGAGTCAATTGTTGAGAGACACAAAATTGGTGACCTAGCCAGGTATATAAAATGGATTACCTTCTCCCACTTTTGAACAGGAGTAAGACAAAAACACTAACTCCTTGATATAGAAAATGGCCAAAAATGTTCAGTTTTCTGTAAGGCATGAACATAAAGGATACAAACAGAAAAGGAGCCTTACTGTGAATAGTGTAGATGATCTAGTGGACATACCACTGAATAACAGACAAATATATGAACCGATCACAGCCTTTATTGCTCAACAAAATGAACACAAGATCTACAAATTTAGATTCTTCACAACCAATTAAACTAGATGAATTTGTTACATGGCTTAATAAAACAGTAAAAAAGTGTAGCTTTACTGATACTGAATAAGAGATCAAGTCCGATACTGAATAAGAGATCAAGTCCGATACTGAATAAGAGATCAAGTCCTTGGCCATATTATTTCATGAATATCATTCAATAAGGAGGTTTTATGACTTTACTTTATTACAAATAATACTGTACATATATTTTGAAGATAGTCCAATGTTAGAAGACAAAGTCTTTAATGCATTATTACATTTACAGTACATAAAATATAGAAAAACTGGTCTATTTTTAACAAAATTTAATGAGAAGTGATCTAATCGCAAATTAGTTAAAAGAAGTATTACATTTGTGGTGAATGAGCTTGCACAATGTAAAGGAGAAATAGGCTTACATATTTTACAAATTCACCAACATGGATAAACAACATGCAATTTGATGTGCTATATTGTTTGATAAAAACCTGCTCACATCAAGATTACAAGTGCTAAAATATAACATTGGTTGTGCACAAAGTTTGGCACCTAGCAGGAATGCATCCATATTTATTAATATTTGTGTGTATTTATGACATTTATTTTTCTCACATTTAATTTCAGGAAGCTATCATGATGCTCGAGAGTTATACTAAGGATTTCAGATCTCTAATCGAGTGGTTTCATTTAAAAAGGAAATATGAAAACACAGATCCTCCTAATAGGTAATTTACTTTCATATTAATTGACTTGTTTATGCCCAATCTAGTAATGATAGTGCAGGAAAAAATTTACTATTAGCTAGAATTGTTAAGTTTTTATTAATTAAGGAAATAATGTAATTTGCCACATTGTTAAAACTGAAGTTAAATTAGAGTTGTTATATAGGCTTTATATGGTAATTTTAACATTGTAATCTGTTTTCTTTGTTTAACCCTCTCAAATAGAATTAAATATGGAAAAAAATAATATTTTCTCCATGAATGAAAGTCTAAAAGTTCTACTTTCATATGAGACATGCTTCAAGCAAATTTTTTTTAACAGAGAAGTTCTAAAACTCTCATGATAAACCGGCCACACAAAATTTCTCAATGGAAAGCACAATAGCCATTGTTTCCGTAATGGTAAATCAACTAATAGATTCAAGTCTTGTGGTTCTCTTTATTTTATGTTTACTTGAATAAATTCTCTAAGAGAAAAAAAAAAACAGCTTTATAGAAATATCTCGTGTAAAGCCGATATAGTATTTGGTAAAATTTCTCAAAGCACATATGGCTGTCACAATTACAAATTTAAATATACTAAACACGTCAACAATATAATTAGTAAAGCATCCAGATAATTGGGATACTTGAAATTTATATCCTTTAACTTGAATAATGACATAATACTTATCTTTTTAACCCTTTGCCTGTCTAAGCATTTTTCAAGGTTACTTCGCATACACTTTTTTTATATCTTTTGATCTATTATGATTTAGGGCATAATATTAATATTTTTAGGTATGTAGTTGTTCCAGGATGAAAAAATAATAAAACATTGTGAATCACATATGATANATGTTTTCTAAAAAAACTTATAATTTGTTATGAATACAAAATTTAATCTTGTGTATATTTATGTTTTCATTACCTAAAACTATTATTTCAATATAGTTAAGATTGATACGTTTTGTGAATCATATGTGATGCATAGCAAGTTAGAAACTTTCAAACTGATACGTTTAGCTGCAACAATCGTTTATTTTTCATTCTGTGAACAAAAATTTTCATCATTGAAAATCGTATGTATTTTGAATCATATGTGATACAAAAGCGTCTGAAACTAACACGGTTTGAATAACATATTCAAAGACAGGCAAAGGGTTAATAATACCAAATAACCTATTCTGGAGTACTATATCAGCATGGAATAATCTATCTATTAAAAGTACAATAGAAAGGATACAATATCGCTTCTTGAAATATCTTACAAGTTGGGACTACCAAGATACAAAAATTTCCTATCGAATTGTGATCTTGGTTTAATGAATTATCAATGGAGGAATTTCTTCGGTATTTTGAATAATAGAATTTATCTCTCTTTACTTCTTGGTAATATTGGTATAAAATATAGTGTGATAGAACTAATAAGTTTTCACTATTCAATTTACCTACTACTGCTAACAACTATCAAAGTAATGTTTCTATATGTAGATCAATGGCTTAATGACATATTGCCATTTTATGTTTTTAATTCATATTTAAATTCATGTATTAACCCTTTCCACTCCAATTGAAAATTGTCTTGTTTGCATTCTTTTAAATCCCCTGATTTTAATTTTTTTTTTTTTTTTTAAAAAATCATTTGGTAAGATTAAAAACAACTATATTTTAGTCCCTTTGAACATAAATGTTATTAATTTAAACCATTTTTGAGGCTAACAATGATTGTTGAATTGAGAATTGTAAAGTAAAAATGTCGGTATAATACCGTCATTGGAGTGGAAAGGGTTAATGCTTTGACTTTACAATAAGTCATCATATTTTATTACTTTTGTTTTGATGTATTTTTTCCTTCTCCCTACACAACTGTAATTGGTTTAGTGGCATTGCTGATATTCAATAAAATAAAGCAAATTATTTAAGCAAAAATTTGTATACACAGTTGAGAAATGGGCAGTTTGTAATTATTTTGTAATTAATAAAATTCTAAATATTTTAATTTCTTCTATGACCATTTAGTCTGTTTTCATCAGAATTAAGTGTGACGAAGATCATAAACTTTCACGACCATAAATCAGAAAAATAACCCCAATCACCACTGGTATGGTTCCACAAAACTTTTGCTTTGTACAAATCCCATTAGAGTTGGCCATGAAATAATTTCAAGCTGCAAAGCAAATCACAATTGCTTGAGCATCTGCCATTTTTCTTCTTTTCTGACGAGAAGGGAGAAGAATATTGAGATTTCTGTTTCTTATCAGTATCCTATCTATTCATTTTAATTTAGCAGTGAAATGTATAAATACGAGCGAGAAGAAAATTTGGTCTTCTGTCTGATTTAGTCACTCTATCGTGAAAGCATCTTAGCATTTCCCGATCATATTGACTAAATAAACCCGAGTAAAAACAATTCTAATTACTCAGCCATATTTATTTATTTATTCAATTAAAATATTTAAGTCATAGGCTTATACAGTCATATACTTAGATGATTTATTTCATTGTCTCCAATATTTTTATATTAGAAAGAATAGTCTTATGGAAGAGTCACTGAAAATTTTGATGTTTTCTTTTATTTTTTTTTTAATTTTTATTAACCCTAGATGAGTTTCTAACTCGTGTATATCCAAGTTTTTATAGCTGGATATGATTTTTATCATCAAGGGCAATTGTAATAATTATTTNGTTATTAATCCTAGACATAACACTAGATTACATAAATTTGCTGTTAAGAAGTCCTTTAATAAATCAAATAACAGAAGGCAATTTGTTGGATNAAGAAGCATTANTTTTTGGAATTCATTGCCTNCTACNATGTTNNATATGCTGTATCCAATGAAATTTAAGTGTGAAATAACTGAGTATATAAAACTGAAGATNGATCNATTAAGTCTTTATGATAAAACATGTGTGGATTGATATTTAAGAAATTTGGTGTTTTTTTTTTTTTTTATTGTGGGCTATATACTGCAAGTGTTAACTTATGCTATTTTTTTAATGTATTTTTGTGTGTTGTTTCATATTGGATATGATTATTTAGAATAGTTGAGTCATTTATGTCATTGTAGTGTATATGGGATTTTTAATATATGTCATTGAATATGTAATAAGACGTAAGTCTTTCCTGACTTTTTTGTAAAGTTGGTTTATTATAATAAATAAATCTGACACTATTCATGTATTTAGGTTTGGTAAAATATTGTTTTTAAAATTAAATTAATAAGTTTTTATTTATCTTTATTAGGCCTACATCACTAGCCTGGGAAGTGCGTAAATCTTCTCCAGGGAAAAGTTTAGTTCCAGTAAGTCCGTCAGCTGATCGAAATTCACCTAGTCCAGTGCAGCGGAGTTTGGATTTTTCAAATATTGTACCAAAACAAAAGTGAGTTTTTTTTACCAAGTAATAGCTAAAGCCTGTTATATTTCAAGCACTATTTCTGTTATAAATTTAGCTTTATTCTTTATCTAGAAAGTAAAATTCAGATTATTTGAAAAAAAAATTAACATACGAACAGTGTCATGCAAAACTTTGCCTTAAACTTTTGAATAATTCTAAAACAAGCTCTTTCCATAATTTGAAAAGCTGAGTCCACTTCACAGACACCCAAAAAAATATCCCATTAATCTTAACTCTTTATTATTATCTTACAAAACATAAACATAGATTTGAATGTGCCAGTTAATTTATTACATGTTTTTTTTTTTTTTTTTTTGCATTGCACTCATTTTAACCAATCATTGCAGTTCCAAAATTAATATTCCAGTTTCTGGTTCATCATTATATTTAATTCTTGGTGACAAACACAGTGTTTGGAGAGAAATTTACCAGCTTTCCAACAATATATAACTTTAGTTTGTTTACAGCGGTATGTGACTACAACTGACTTTCAATTAGTCTTTCTGACTACATTGGCAAAGGTAAAGATCGTACCGTCTTAACGAAATGTCATCACATCAAAATGCTGTTAAATCGAAACTAAATTTCTTTCAACAGTTATTTACTATGTCATCGAAATAATTTATTCATCCTATCGAAATTTAAATTAAATTAAAATTTATGCTTAAAATTTTAATTATGTATTTAAATTTTAACTTCTTTTAAAATAAATATGACAGCAAATGTATCTTTTTTGTTAATGTTTTATTTGTACTTTAAATTATGAATATGACAGCAGATATTTTATGTTGCTCACAAAGAACATAAAATTCTCTATAATCTTGTTGGAATTAGGGTGAGTGTGGCGTTAAGGTTAGAGATCGTTCAATATGCTAAAATTATATACTGTAATATACATTCCTGTGTTCGAATAGCATTGCATCTATTGATACAAAACTGTGTATGAAGTCATTCCATTAATAATAATTGATTATATAATATTTACTGTAGTCAAAAATCCCCATGTCATTGAAAGACTTATCTTGTAAAATTGAACCAATTTTTGTGCCTCCACATTGAATTTTGATTTGGCTGCTATTCGATGTGACAAGTTTAAGATGTAACGGGCCGAAACAAAAGGTCAAGGAACTACATTAATTCTTGGAGATAGATACGCAATATACAGCTATAAGAATCATTGCTGTTTTTGGATAATTTTTTTAGTGTGAGTGTTGAATGAATGTAAAAATCCAGGTTGTAGGAAGAACAAAGTCATTTTAGTAAGGGTAGTGAGTGAGAGGAGGAGTTGATGTATTATAAGCAGGGTCAGCTCAAGACCTAATAGGAACCAGGGCAAATTAGGATATTGTGTTCTTAATGAATGTTTGTTAAATGTTCTTCCTTTATTTTTTTAATAAGCATTTTTTTTTTCTTTAATACATAAATTGAATACAGTATCAATATTATAAAATATTGGTACAGGTCATTAAATTGGCTTAAATGTTTTAAATGATAATAAAATTAAAATTTTTTTTATTATGAACCGTGTTCGAATTTTTACAATTTATCTATTTATTTATAACTAGACTGCAATTAAATTTAATTCATCATCATTGAGTCCATTCTCTGAGGGGGAGGTTCGCATTCATGGGTGTGTTCTTCGAGGGGGAGGGTCATGTTCATGGGTGTGTTATCCGAGGGGGAGGTTCACATTCATGGGTGTGTTCTCCGAGGGGGAGGTTCACGTTCATGGGTGTGTTCTCCGAGGGGGAGGTTTGCGTTCATGGGTGTGTTCTCCGAGGGGGAGGTTTGCGTTCATGGGTGTGTTTTTCCGATGGGGAGGTTTACATTCATGGGTGTGTTCTCCGAGGGAGAGGTTCGCGCTCATGGATTGCCAAAGATTTCTACCACGAGCTCTTCTTTTTAAGAGTAATTTTTTCTATGACTAAAAACAGATTCAGAGATGATGTGATAATTGAAGTCACGGATAATGATGAAACTTGTTGGGGATGTTCCTTGGTATGTCTAGACATCAATTCCATATTATTTTGTTTATACCCCCAATAATTTTGGGACAGAGCTAGGTCAAATGTCAGCAGGTCATGCTATCAAAAATACTAACCAAAATATATTCCATCTTCTGCAGCATGGTAGTCCTTGTGCCATCTGGATTCTTTGCAGAATGCACAGTACTGGTAGTGTTCATATAGTGTTGTTATTGTGGCGCAGTTGTCCAGATTACGTTAAATTAGGCTTATCGCCTTAAAGTGTGACAAGTTTGATGTCTCATAACTTCTTGCATCATGTTGTCTCTATAAATGTACTTTTTTTGGTGACATACTGTTTTGCAGACAAAATTATTGAAATTTGAATATGCAAATTTTTCTAATTTGCATAGTCTTTAAAGTTCTATAACTTGGTGCGCCAAGACTTAAATTTAAAAAAATATATATATTTTAAAGTATATTATGTGTATATGAAAATTTCTTAGAAAGAAACTTGGCACTATTGTTTTTAGTATTTTTATTTATTTATTAAAAATTCGGAATATTAATTATTGCAAATTGTTTTTGTTTGCAATGATTAATTGATGCAAGTATTTGTACTACAATATTAGATTATACCCTAGAATGATCTTTTAAGGCAAATTATATCATTTTAAGGTAATCTTATCTATATACCAGGATATTTTTTCAGAAATTGGCACCATAGATATATTATTCACACATTAGCCAGAGTATATTTTTGATTTTTAAATAATTTGATAAATATGTATGCATGTTTTGTTTCCAGAATGTAGGTAAAAACACTATTCACTTGAAAAGGAGAGACTTTCTGCATCGTTCAATGCTTTTTTTAGTCAGCTAATTTAGGCTAAAATATTGATAAAGTGCAAGGATGTATTTTCTCAGAAATTGGTAATTGTGTGACTCATACAAGACTAGAAAATCTGGATTGTTTACCTGTGACAGTTTGAATAAATCTGATAATCTTACAAGGAATGGTATAATAGTAAAGAATTGCAAAATAACTAAATATGAATTAATTCAAAGCAGAAGCGGTAAGGAATTACATTCAATCGATAGTATTTGTGCCTTCTACCGTTATAATGCACCAAAGAGTGATTATATTGGAGACCACCCAAGAGTTAAAACTTGATTTCAATTCTTGAGTTTATTCTATCATGAACCATCATTGATGCAGGCCGAAGAGCAACTGATTTTTTTTTACTTTGTAAGTTTTCTTCTTCGTGTAATGGATGCCGACACCTCTTGGGTTGTCTCCAATATAACCAAAATTATACTGGTGGAAGGCACAATTTACTATCAATTGTACATAATTCCTTACCACTTCTGTTTCAAATTATTTCATATTCAGTTATTTTGTAATTCTTTACTATTATACAATCAAACCCTAAAATATAAACTTGGCATAATACCAAACATTGCAATTTTTAACACAAGCAAAGTAATCCAAATGTCATGCAAGTGATGCTCAGATTAAATGAAGTTATTTCTTCTTTCTCTGTTCTCTGAAAATGCACATGAATAAATACAAATTGACTATGCAGTCTACATCTGGAAAATATTTTTTTATTCCCAAATTCAATAATTGTAGAATCAAAGAATTCATATTATTTTTTCTTTGGAATGTTGAACTTTTTTATTATAAAATTAAGCTTTGGTGCATTATCTTGTATCCAAAAAATGATCTTTGATTTCAAATTGCCATAATTATGGCACAATTTGTTCCCATTTTGCCATTAAATTTATACCCTGGTATTTTTTTATTCAACTAAAGTGTCTTGATTATCTTTTGAGAGTATTTATTGTCACCACATGGATGTTTGTCATTGCTTTAATTTACATATTTTTTTTATTTTTTAAAATTATTGAAATGGAATTTTATTTCTTTGACTTTATAGAACTGCATTAGCGACGGAGGATAAGAATGAAAAGGAGGTTCCATGTACAACGCTTGCTAGTCCTACTGGCAATAGTTGGGCAGATAAAGTGAAAGGATTTCAGTCATTGCCAGCAGCAAAGAAACTAGTAGATGTGAAAGATATCTCCGATAGACATATTAAAGTAATAAAAGAAAATAAAGAAATCAAAGAGATCAAATCGAATGATTTACCGGTGAAACCAGAATCTGAAGAAGGTTAGAATAATATTGTTTTATCGTTTGCTTGAGTACTGTGATATGATTAGAGAACTAGGGTTGTAATGAAAGAAGAAAAGTATGATTCTCCTGAATCTCATTGATACTTTCATTTTTAAATTTATCTGGTCGCCATAAGTTTAAATAATAGAGCAGAAGTATTAAAAGTAGACATTTTTAATTGTATGCGTGATGGTACCATGAAATCTAATAGTATCTAAACACTCTACCTAAAGAAAGCTAATGATTGCTTTAATTAAATCCCATTGTAATTAATATTTTAAAATTGATATTTATTTGTGTGTCAAATAATAATGATTGTTAATAATCATTGCAGGACTATAGCTTAGTCCAAGGTTTCCCAACCTTTTTGTATCCTAGAGCACATTCTAAAATACCAGTAGGGCGGCGGACACCATCTATTTAGATAATTTTGATTCCATCAACTATTTCTGAAATGACGAAAATAGATGTGTAGATGTTAAAAATGCAGTAAATTGTAGATTATATAATGCGCTTATTAGTGTCTCGTCTCAATTCTTCCATCTGCGGGCATTGCACTCGGGTTCATCCGCGTTAACTTGGCACAAAATGTGGAATACAAGAAAACAACTGACAAAAATTGGTTGCCTAACCACTCACAATCTAAACCAATGGGAATCCGGGCGCTGCCAAGTTAACGCGGATAAGCTTTCGTTTTATTGTCGAACAGCGATGTGCGCACACAAATTGGTCGGTTAGCGCCATGGTGCCCACAGGCACAGGGTTGAGAACCCCTGGGTTAGTCTATAACAGTTTTGGAGCCTGGAATCACATAATTGTGCAATTTATGCAAATCCTGTGAGAAAAATAAATTTCTAAGAAATATGTGCATAATTGTTGCGTTTATATTCACGAGGACTACAATTGAGCTGTTGTCATTATTCTCCTTCTCATAGCATGCTTTCAAAAGAGAAAATAAAAATCCTTAGAATGAAAAGAGTGAAAACTGTGTTGTCTGCGACAGCTCATTATCACATACAGTATGTACTGTATATAACAGACGTTAGAGGTTCAAGTGTTATCTGATGAGATTATTCTCTAATGTCGATGACAATTTAAAGATTATGAAAGTGATTACTGACATACATTATTATTGTTCGCATTTATTTGCTATAAAAAGAATAATAATATTACAATGAGATGGAAATATAAATCTGGCAAAGGTCCTAGCCTCGAAAGATATGAACTTTTTTTACATAGTATTTGATTTGTTATGCATAGGAATTATAAAAGTAAAATGAATAGACTTTTAAATAATAAGAGAGAGAGAGAGAAAAAAAAAATTGTTAAAATGTTATGATTAATCTGTTGAAAGTTATCCTTATAGTAATGCTTGAATATCACGGCAATCCTGCTAAATAATAATTTATAAACCCAGTCAGATAATTCACTTTTATAATATATAGGCTATTATTGGTTTAAACAAACAACTCCTTGATTTAACATCAGAGTTATTTCAGTTTCTAACAAATTCACAAGCTAGACACATACACTAGCTACACTATACATACAGTAAGAACAACATGGCGACTCAAACGCACATGACACAGATCGAGACAAATGAAAAATATATTGCACACAATACATTACTATAAAATTTCAATGAAACTCATAGTACGTTATTCAAGTAATATTTTTGTAATATTTTACATATAAAATACACATCATAATAAAACAAATTTGAAGAAAAATACAATTTTAAATTCTGATTTGGTATAAATAAAAGATGAAACAAATATTTAATTTTCATTTGATTGGAAAAACATACACTGTATTGTCATTGTCACACAATGCTATGTAGGATTGTAGGGCCTGTAGCCTATATAAAAATATTTGATTAATGACTTGGTGATAGTTGACTTTTTACAACATAATCATCACAGATCAGTCCAAATAGCATTAATATAGACCAAAACACTTCTAAACCAACTCTTAATACTCCGAGGTTACTATCCTGGTGTTATCGTTAATTTTTAGGATCAATTTAAATTTGATTTAGTTATTCTCATCATCTATTAATAAACAAACACTGTAGGGTCAGGTGGGGTAGAATAGTTTGCTTTTAGAAAAAAAAAACTATTTCTAAATTTTTTTAAAAAATTTATTTTAGATTATATGGCATTATTTTTATTCATAAATTAATTAATTTCTGCTGAATGGCTGTCCATGGCAGCCATTTTATTCTAGCTTGTCCTGCTGTTTTAATGCTTTTGGTGTTAAAAACTTATTTATAAAAATTAGAGTTAAGTAAAATACCATTTAAACTTTAAAACTTGTAGAATATTCCTTTAGTAATAATTATTAATATTTACTTATACAAAAAACGAAAAAATCAATAATTTATATAAGAAAAACTTATGTGGGGTAAAATAGTTATAGTAAGCCTATTAGGTCTAAAACTAATGTGAAATATGGTAAACAAAGACTTCAGAGCCAAATATGGATCAAAGAGGACATTGGCAATTCCACGAGTAGCCTAACAATCACCTTTAAACAATAAGTTTAAAGCAAAGAAGAAATGCTCAATCGAAAAGTAAAAAAATAGAAGATAAATAGGGTGCCAAGGTAAAGCCATAGAGACAAAACCGTAACATGATAGGCGAACAAAATTACTACAGTTAAACAACATAAAAAGCGCAAATCATGGGGCAAGATCAAAACAAAACACAAGATTGTAAAGTTTTGGGTAATGCAAAAGAAAGGATTAGACAGAGAAAAAAATGCTGAAGAGAAGATTCAACGGGCAAAACAAGAAAAAGGAATCAAATTAGTACATGGAGTTTAGTACATGGAACATTCATAAAGTTTCAGAGCATCATAAAAGACACAGCTTCATTTGGATTGACGGCTAAGAGAGACTTGAAGGCAGTCCCAATCCCACCAAAAGGTTGGAGAGAAAGAGCTAAGGGCAAACTTGGGGGGGGGGGGGGATGGGAGGGGCATTCAGATTATTTTTAAAAGGACTGCAAACCAAAAGATCCAGATACCCACCCAGAAAGGGAAAACCAGAGAGATTAGAATAGGGGAGTTTTAAAGCTACAGAAATAAAATTCAATTAATATTAACCCTTTCCACTCCACATTAAAATTGCATTCTTTTAAATTCCCTGATTCTAATTTTAAGAAAAAATGTCTTCATATTACTGTCAGTGGAGTCAAGGGTGTATTTATGAGGGGGGGGGGGGGCAAGGGGCCCGGCCCCCTCTGAAATTAAAATGTGTGGTATAATTTAATTAATTTTACAAGTACAAGTTTCATAAAAAAAATGGAAATAAAAATAAAATAAGATAAATACAAGGTTGTTAAATCTACCTCTTAATATGTTTACACTGGCACAGTAGCGCTCATAGTGGCCAAAAAAGGCAATAGTGAATGATCACTCTAAATATAGTTTATCACTAATCAACCATATTCAGAGGGATAAAATGATTTCGTTTTAAAAACTCCGGATAGGCCTACTAGGAAACTACTGTATATCCTACTAATCTGATGGAAGAATATGGTTGCCACCCCCCCCCGCCCCCCTCCAAAAAAAAAATTCTATATACACACTTGAGTGGAATGGAAAGGGTTAAATAAAATTGCAATATTTGTCAAGACATAGTGGTCCAGTGGATAACAACCTGGACTGCTGTGTGCTCAGACATGTAGTCCTGGGGACAGGTTCGATTCCCGGGAGCCAGGGGGCATTTTTCTGTATACTCTAGACCGTTAAAGTCTTTGTGTGTAGGAATTGCGTCTTCCGATCCCCTGAGTCTTAATACGGTAAGACCGGAGCTGGGAATCGTGCGCTTCAAAAAGAACCATTCTCTTAATTACAGTTGATTGTCAAGATAGAATGCAGATGAAGAAACGTTGAGTGTATATCGGAGATAAAAGGTTGTAATAATCACAAATATATACTGTATATATAACCCTGTAAATAGATGTAAATAAATATATTTAAAAAAAAAAAAATTCATTATTTGAACAAGCTCAAAGCAGGACAAATCACCTGGCAAGAAAAGATAAAACTTTAGGGAAGATAGTTGTCTGCAACATATGGTAAATGTAGAGGGCAAACAAGAGAACTAGCAAGACAAGAAAGATCAAGAAAGCTGATTTGAACCTAAATGTGTTAT
This sequence comes from Euperipatoides rowelli, assembly GCA_003024985.2. Lineage (NCBI taxonomy): Eukaryota > Metazoa > Onychophora > Udeonychophora > Euonychophora > Peripatopsidae > Euperipatoides > Euperipatoides rowelli. The sequence goes on along the minus strand of PXIH01S0008901.1, from coordinate 7,125 downwards.
TTTGTGTTGTAAAACCGGGAGTAGATTACAGTCAAGGGGCTGGCAGTATTCTTTGCTGATAGGATAACATTAGCTATTGTGAATATTTTGAATAAAATAACTTTGAACTCTATTAATTTGTATTAAAAACAGGTGTGAACTCTTTTAATTTGTACTAGTAAAAACCCGTCGAAATCGACGGACATGTTTGGAACTATGCTAAACACTTCCATTTTATTTGCTCCTCCCCCCATCCCCCCAAAAAAAAAATGTCCAAGTCTATTTTCATTGTCTACACTAAGTATTTTTCAAATTTCAACTTTTCGATTTTGGGGCCCCTCTAGCACCCCCATGTGACCACCTAGGACCTTGACCTTTTAGACACATATTCTAGACCTCTAGGGTAACACAAATTTCAAATTTCACCTTCATTGGAGCATTTGAAACCTGAAGTCGGCCATCTTGGATTGGCTCTGTATTATGGGTAAGCATATATCCCATAATACATCATAATATGACATCATTTCCGGTAAAAAAGCCTTAAACCTATAAGAAACAGGACCCGTAAGTCGGTCATCTTGTATTTTGTTCTATAACAGGAAGTGACATTTTCTGACCATTAAAACCAACCTAACGCAAAAAAACGCAAGTCAATTGGACAAATCTTTGGGGAGAAAATTCAATTTAAAGAGTTCGGAATGACGGACTGACAGACGGAATGACAGACACACAGAGAAAATTTGTTTTTTAATATAATAATTAAAAAAAAACAGTTTATTGTATTAAAACAGGTGTAGGCCTATCTATTGTACCCCATAGATACTTATTTTACCCCACACCATGGGGTAAAATAATTTATTTCCTTTTTTTCAAAAACTTTGGTATTAGGGTCTAATATTGCTATCAATGTTAAAAAAAATAAATTCTGAAATATGACGAGAATAATACAATTGCAAACCTAACATTAATATTTTGACAATAGCTCAAATATATTTTTTACAAACTGTGAAGGAATACAAAACAAGCCAATTTTATAACTATTTTACCCCCACCAGACCCTAGAAGTCCAGATCAAAACAAATGGTGATATCTTGTTTTGAAATTGCATTTAATTACAAAGGAATTGTCAGTTTTTAGCTGCTGATCATGCTCATGTCAAATTGCATTACATTGATTTGTATTGCCATTTTCTTGCCTTTTTGATGTTCTCATTGTTTTCTCTCTGTCATGAATTTTGAATAAATGGCTGAAAACGGGAAGACTAAAAACAAAATTAAGGCACAATGTGGCTAAGTTTAGTAAAATTAAAAATATCATGTGAATTCAACTTCTCAGTCTTAGTCGGTCTTGAACCTCTGAAGACAAACAGGCTAGTTATGTAGCTGACTCTTTGCCTGAAGAGCATAAATATTGAGCCTCGAATAAAAAAAATAGTCAATCATCATAGTCAGCTACACTCGTCACCAATTTGTTAAATGGTCCAAATTATCTTTTTAACAAATTAAATTAAGGTGTAAATAATATTCCTCATTTTGACAATTTGCTTCATCATATTACTAGAAAAAATGGTGAACATAATACTCTAATGGGAAGTCCATGACTTTCTCAGTAAGAATGGAATGGTTCATGAGTCTCAGGAGTTTAAAAAACACTGATATACAATTATACTGTAAATACACAAGCACACTAACATAGTCTTGCACAGACATTCACTCTCACACAGACACGCATTCACTGATGTCCATAAATTTAATTCTGATTTCTTGGTCCTGCAATTTCACTTTACATCAAAATTGTATTACATTGTCTAATTATTTACTTTTTATTGTAATTATATTATATTGTGATTTGTACATTTTGATACAGTTTTGTTTGTAAAATAAAATTGAAATCATTATTTACTGCAATAGTAACAAATAGTAGCCTAACCTATTTTATATTTAAATTTTACAGATGATTCAGACGATGGCTGGGAAACTGTTCAGAGAAGTAGGCCAAAGTTACGCAATTCTCCTTGTCATAAAACATCCATTAAACCTCAACTTTCTTCATCAGGGGCCAAAGTCCAAAGGATTTCTCCTCATTCTCAGAATAAACCACCTAATTTAGCTAATAACAAAATTAGATCTTCTCTAACATTCCACAATTCTATTAATTCTATTAAACCTGGAAGTATTAAAACAAATCTAATTGCCAATAAGGACGATTCCGAAAAGCCCTCAAAGAAACAATTTAAACTTATCAAAGAGAAACAGAGTCGGCCGAACACTAGTCAGTCCCTTCCTACCCTCATCATGCTCGATGAGAAAAGAGAACCAGAAAAACATGATATTGAACAGACCAAAGAAAATTTGCCACCGTCAAAAGTGGACGGTAATAAATCAATTGTGTCTTCTAAATTGATTGATTCTTCTTTGAAGGCTACATCTATGCCAAATATTTCTACTGAAATGAATCCTGACTCACTGCCAAACAACTCAAATCTGAAAGAAACACTTAGGAAATCTCCCGATGAAGATATGGGTACGCTAACAGAACATGCTGATACGGAAGAAGAGGAAGAAATGGTCACTAAATTAGATAGTGTAAGTGATAAATTACAATGTTTCTTTCAAAGTTGAAGGAATATGTAAAAATAATCTTCGGCTAGAAAGACAAAATCATTTTTATTAAGTGTTCAATTTGTAGGGACGATTTTACAATATAATTACTATATAATATTAGATTCAAACATTACTGATGCATTTTGAACCTTCACAAATTATTTGTATCTAGTCTCGTAAATTTGTTTAAAAATATGCAGGATTTATTTTTTTTAAAAATTTATATCTTGTTGTTTCTACCCAAAATTTTGCATTTGGTACTACGGTCTATCCGATAATAATTACCTTAATGATAACAATCCGTTTGCTACAATTTGTTTAACAAATTCAATGTTTTTTTTTATATGTCATTAGTAGGTCTCTATATGTGTCCCTTTTGTTGCTCGCAGCATATCGAGGTGAAACTCAATTTCATGTCGTATGTTTGACAGCATATCCTTCGTCACGTTATCTATGGTGCCTGCTATTCAAGTCTTAAGGACAGTAAGATTTGGTACAGGTGTGTGGTAAACCATGTCCTTAATATAACCCCACAAAAAAATTAAGTGGGTTTTTGTCAGGTAGCCAAGGTGTGGGTCCATTTCGTATGATCCACATGTCTGGGAATGATACATTCAAAACCTGACGAACAGCTACACTAATGTGGTGGCGTACCGTCCTGTTGAAAAAAACACGGGGTGAAAGTTGCTCAAGCTGAGGAATGACAAAGATTTTAATAAATCCTGGTAGATCAAGCCATTGATGGACTTCTCAACAAAAAAAAANAGGTCCTATTACCATCTACTGAACAACAAAAATAAATGCTTGAGTTGATAAACAAATTGCAGCAAATGGTTTGTGGATTCGATTTTTGGTTCATAAGTTAAGTTATATTGTAATCATAAAGATAAGAATCTTTGTTGGATTATAACTCCATTTCTTATAAGGTTATTGATCTGAAATTTTGGACATATTTTAATGCCTAGTGACAATTGTATTCTATATAATTTGTACAAACATGGCTACAAAGTGGAAAACAGACCAATAGATGCACTAAACTTGCAAAAAATGTCTGTGGCTCATACAAAGGTCCTAGATGCTAACCCTATTAAGGGCATATGTTAAAAGTAGACATGAGGTAACAAAAGTGATTGGACCACAACATGTGCAGCTAGATGCACAGAACTTTAAATAAAGATTTTTTTGCACAATAAAAAAGGTGGCAACACATATCAGATTGAGTGTGCAAAATAAAAGGTCTGGGAATATTTAACTGAGAAGCACAATTGCCTGCCACTCCTTTTATTTTGCACATTCAATTTGATACAATTTTTTTGTTTCTACCTCTTATTTTGCACACCCAATCTGATACAATTTGTGTTGCCACCTCTTATTTNCTCTTATTTTGCACACCCAATCTGATACAATTTGTGTTGCCACCTCTTATTTAGCCACCCAATCTGATACAATTTGTGTTGCCACCACCTTTATTATGCACACACAATTTTGATACAATTTGTGTTGCCACCATTTTTATTTTGCTCACCCAATATGATACAATTTGTGTGGCAGAAATAAATTTATTTTATACTTTTAAGCTCATCTAACCTTTGTGATTTTGTGTAATTTTTATATAAGTAATAAAAATTGTATGTCCTTAAAAAAAATTGTATTTTTGGTCTCTTTTTTTAGATTTGAAATCAGCATTAAAAATTTAAATTAAGGAAATCTATAAGTTTATTCCCTTGTGATTTCATTTTATACATTAAGTGGCCTAATAGTCAATGACATCTTTTAAATTTTCCTGAAAATTATTTGTGAAATAAAAGGGTTAAGATATTGATTGAAATTTTAGACTTTTTACATTTATCGAGCTTGGTGTTGTTTTTATTGATTTTAAACAAATAAACAAGCTGAGTTTTAGCTTGAGAGAAATAGTTTTAATTAGAACAGAGCTTTAATAAGAATAGGGAATTATCTCTAATAGAGAATCATAAAGGTGAAGACATGAGCAGTACATTGTCATGTAATGCTATGATAACAATAAGTGTTCTTATAGTGCTGCCCTCTATAAGTAATAATACAAAACAAAGAATGAATTAAACTATTGTTAATTATTAAACAATGCATAGTTTATAACATACTGTATTTTTAGACTAATATCGTGTTTAGGATTTTTCTATGTAAATTTGCTTAATTTCATATTAAAACATGACATTGAAATCAGCATTAATTTTCTTTTATATCAAATTAATAGCTAGTGAAAAAAAAATAAAATACATATTCTAACTTAGAGCTACAGTATGTATCTGCCATTTGTATTAAAGCAGGATTGTTAAGTTTTAAATGCACTTGCTATACTTCTAGATAATTACACCAGTGACTAATTTATTTAGTTCCATGATTGTATTATGTATGTATTTATGTATACCATAAAATGTGAACCAAGTGCTTGTGCATACTTATTTGTTTAGTCATTCGTTGAAAAACTTATATTTCCTGTCTTGCATCATAATATGAATACGGTACCAGCCACTTTTCATGACCAGTTCTGAATTTCTTTCAATGTCAGCTTTTGAAACGGGCACATTTATTTAGCTCAAAATCTGAAATTAAAAAAATTAACATGGCAACTTGAAGGCACACTTGTCAGGCTTTAACCACAAAAAAGTAACATTAAAATCCAAAATGGTTGTGTGGGTGCACTTCCATGGATATTATATGAAGTCTTTTAAATGCACATGCCCTCCCCCCAATAAAATGTGAAAGTGCACACTTAACTGACTAGCTTGAGAATTTCCTTAAAATTGAATCAAAGGGCTAAAGTTGATGGTGGCACACTTATTTGGCGAATGTGCAGTCCTATAATTTTGGGCATGAAATAGGGGCAGCATTCATAGATGACATTTTATGCCTGACGAGATAACCCATCCTCTATCGTAAGGCCTGGCCAATTCTTTATGAATGGCATATTGTGCATTAAATACAATTTACTGTTATATTTATTACAGTTTTTAACAGAATTGGAATACATTTGTTATTTATGTAGTATGTTATAGTAATGTAACTCATTATTCTTTTTCAACAGTAATATGTATTATTATTATTAGTGTTGATAATTAAAATAATGAAAAATAAAAATTTTATTTCAAAAGGAATTACAGTACCTTTATTCTTTTTATAGTTGTTTTTAGTGAGTTCTTTCTTCTCTCATTTCTAGTCTCACACATTGTGGTTTTTGATTTGTATATAAATTATATTGAATTAAATCAAGCCTTATATATAGAATGTTTTCCTAAAATTGGAGACCCCGAAGGGTGTCCCGACATGTGACCTAATATTTTTAGTTCCTTGTCTTAAATGAGAGCAAGTAGTCTGCGGAATCGTTACGTTATTTTTATTATCATTATTATTACAATTTTTAAAATTATTATTTTTATTACTTCAAAATGAAATCATTCTCTAAATATGCTAGTATTTTTTACCTAGTCCTTTTAAATTTTTGAATTCTAGGCAGTTGCAACAGCTTTGGAAGAAGAAGAAAATCTTGCTAGTCAGCTTGAACAGGCCCAAGAACAAGTATTGGAATCTGTAATTCAGGAGGAAGAAAATCTTGCCAAAGAATTAGAAATAGAAGAAAGCGCAGAAGTAAAAGAACTTGATGAAACGGACACAGAACCTGAAAATGATAATAATGCAAGTTCCTTCTATTCATAAATTTGAAATTATGATACCAGGATTATTAAACTGTAATGATTGTTGTTTAAGATTAAATTTGCGCTGATAATTAATTTTATTTATATACTGTATATAAATTTACTCAAAATATTTTTAGTTTATCTTTAAAATTTGAAAATTTATCTATAATTTATTGTTTGTCTAAATATGTGTGCCTAAAGTCAGCAGATTAGATTTGGTGGCCCAGTTGGATTTAAGGTGTATTTACACCTCTATTTTTTTTATTTCTCATCATAAAGTTACTTGTTTATATTTAAAATTGTTAGAGCCATTTTTCTCCTGGTTACCCATTGGTCCTCAAAAGCACCTCATGTTCTTATGTGAATTTTACTTTATTTCATGTACAAGGGAGAATGACCAAATAAGATAACAGATCTCATTTTGTTTCTCACTTGACCTTATTCAATACTTCACTGCTTCACTAAATGAGTATGTAAGGAACTGACATATAGTGAACAGTTCAATGCCATTATCTCTTCTAAAATAATGCTTCACTAAGTAATATTGAAAGATATTGGCATTTAGAAGACAGACCAATGTCATTATCCCTTCTCATTCTGAGATTGTTTGTACAACACTCCCTGCTTCAATAAATCAGCATAAAAGATACTGGCATATAGCAAACAGATGAATGTCATTCTTCCTTATCTTCATTCTAAGATAATACTTATATAACCCTTCTGCTTCACTAAATGAATGCTTTCTCCCTTCACTACATTCTAATATAATGCTTGAATAACACTCACTGCTTCACTAAATGATCATGCAATATACTGGCATGTAGAAGACAGGTTAATGTCATTTCCCTTTCTCCTAATTCTAATAT